>JAECUM010020744.1:0-49634 GCA_016617855.1 Megalonaias nervosa | reverse complement strand
TGCAGTTACAGCTATCACTGCCAAAACAGCATCAGCAGGAATAGGGTGTGGCCGTAGAAAAGGATTAAGACAGTTAAAGCTGATTATGTAAAGTTTTTTTTGTTGTTTGTTATAAAAAGCAGCAAAACAAATAAACAACAGGCAACAGCCTTTTAAGGGCAACCTATATCTCCTACTCAGTGATTGCCAGATCAAATAAAAATGAAATTCCTCTATGATACAATGTTCTCGTGTGTGAGTGTATGAAAATCCTATTCATTTTGAAAGAAATAAAAATCAAGATGAAGAGACACTAAAGGTTTCATTTTGGGAGCATATTCTCATAAAATTGGAATCACGATTTCATTCATAACACACCACAAAGTCCTATTTTTCAATGTCGAGCTCTTTACTAGTTCTTTCTCGTCTCGTTTAGTTTCTTCTATTTGTCTTGCCTTCTTTTAATTTCTTGACGAGTATGCATCATTTATTTTGGGACACTCTGAAGACCAATGCTCCTCTTCTTCACATTGACAACAGACTAACTTTGCCTTCTCCTGTCTTAGATATTCCTTTTTCACATTGTGTATATTCCGGAGCCCAATGTCATTTTACTTATCGTACATAGCCAATATCTTGATTATCATCTTTATTGGATTAGCGAGTGGTCTTATTTGAAGTGTACTTTAGAATGACTCATCAGATCTCTGACAAGAACTACAGTCTGTTTTGAATCTTCAATCTTTACAGAGCGAAAAAGTATTTTCTTAGGATGAAACGCTATCCCTATATATATAGGTGGAAACAATCATACCATTCTAGCGATAAAAAGAAGAAGCCAAGAGACGATAAATACTTGTCACCATATACACTACGTGAAGTGTTAGTACATGTGTATATAGTGATTTTGGAGACGACACGAATGAGTCAATGCCATCTACATCTATTATAAGACCATTAGAGTCAAGGGCTACCAAGAAAAAAAGTCTTAAAGTAGCTCCCGAAGATTATTTTCACATTCGAGAGACCTAAAACGTGACTTCCAGAAAATTTGGAACGACTATTTACATATGGAACGACTATTTACACATACACAGTGCAATTTCAAGATTTTAAGTCTAATGTGCCACCAGAGAAAGCAATGTTTCAGTTTTTTATGGGAATCATTATATTGAGGTATTGAAATGACAGTGTCCAGCAAAAGATGACGATATGATGAGACTACCCATCAACTACAGTTTGAACTATCTTATCTGGATCGAGTTTAGTACATAGTACCTTCCCCATTAATTATTATTATTATTTCGAAGTTGAACACGTTCAACACGTTCAACAACCCCAAAACGAATCTGACATAACCGGTTCAAAATCCACTCTTCACATGACACTTTTCAGCTCCCAGAGGTAGCAGGACGACGAAAAGATTTATTGGTGGATGAACTTCGCAGTACGTATCGTCTATTGACAACCATCAAAATCAAATGCGCTTAACAAGAACTATCTTAATAGTTAGAACTTGTGCTGAGCAAAACAATACAACGCAGTCTAAAAGATTATGGAAATGCTTTAAAATATTGAACAGACCCCAACAACGAACAGAAGCAGAAATTCATTTATAGCAGGTAAACATTTCCAAAGATTTTGGAATCCCTTAAATGCAAAGTCTTTAAGACTTGTTGACACCCCGTTGTACTTTGAAAGTATGATCCTAAGTAGTGTTTCAAGGACCTGATTTTGAAGCCGGAAAATACATTCATATATATCAATCATCTCAATGCTATTACATCCATCAAATAATTTCTTAGATGCCAATACGATTATTAGAGATATCACCAACATATTACTTGCTTGACTAGATGTCATGGGAATATAGCTTCCAAACCAGGCACTCCTGTAGGAAAAATACATTCATAGCTATGCTTGCAAGTGAACCTTTTCAATCCATCCTGTTACGAATGTCATCTAACGAGGACATCAGAACAACAACAGAAAATAGCTTGCAAATATTTATTGCACGCTTGCCTAGGAAAGAAAAGATGTCTTTCAGTGACCAAAGCATCAATCATCAGTATTATGTACAATATGACAATGAATTCGAAGAAGTATTAAAGGACTACTAGAGGAAGAATAAAGAAAAACAAGTAGATTGCATCTGTTGTTTTTAGCTTTGAATATCTACAAGAGACTGGAATTCACTTTAGTAATGTTTAATTATTTCATCGTGCTTGTGCAATTGTTTATACAGGATCCAATATTATTCATTTTCCAATCTGTAGGAAGATACCAGGTGGACGAGAAAAGATCTTTCCGGGCTCTTGTACTCTGGATGATTCTGCGGAATGGATTTTGGACCCTACCAATGATAGTTGTACCGGAGAGGAAATCCAGCATTACGGTAACTGTCATTCATTCGCTACAGGTATGACCCAAAAGTTCTTAGGATTCTACGTAAGTTTCTTTTGAAATGTTATTCCGAATAAGGAACAGAATTTCCAACAGTAACCATGAACGGGAGCTAAACTCATTTACTTGAAGGTGGGAAGCGTACATTTGAAAGATTAATCATTACGTAGCTATGCCTTTGAGAAGAATGCGTAAAATGTTTGGAATGGCAGAAATGACTATACATTATTTCCCACACTTTATCAATACCAAAGCAAATCAACACGTTATGCCCTCACTTTTGACTGACGGTTGCTACTTCGACCTCGATGGTACGCACACAGAACAAAGAGAAGCATTCTATACTTGGTACCAAACTCACTCTTCGGAACCTTTTGCCTTTCAAGCTGAAATATTGCCGATCAGATGTAGACATCTTACAACGTTTCTTTTGAACATTTACAAAATTATTTCTGGGTCACGGAGGACTCGATATCTTCCAGGAAGCTTCTACTATGACCACAGCGTGTGCATTATTCCATTGAATAAAGTTTATGCCCGAGAACAAATTATATCACAATCCTCCTCGGTTTCATCTCTCTATTTGACCTTGATATTCAGCCAAAGACTTTGTTCTGGCTCCATTACTTGTGAATTAAACGAAGGACTAATTGTACTGTTTATGTAACAAGATGCGGTGGGGTCTAACGACTTTGAAACACAGCCTCTCAGTTGCTGCGTTTCATTCCTTTCAAATTGTATCTACCGTTATTGCTTACTATGAAGAAGGAAACACGCATCACGTTCAATGAGATTTTGTACAGCCTCATTATCTTCCTATCAGTAAATAGTATTTTGACAGTATCGAAGGAGATCTTGGATTAAATATTCTTTGCTCGAAAGGAAACATCATGGTGAAGTGACATGTTGGACAATATTATCCAGTGAATTATAAGAGAAGCATCTTGTATACCAAGAAGTCGCTTGATAACAAGTTCATAGTTTAAGAGACATGTTAAAATCAGAAATTTGTAAAGTAGTAATCATAAAACCGATAGTCACTCGATGACTGCATGCTTTCACAGGCGCAAATTTGACTTGATGAAACGAATTCTTTGGCAATCATAGACAAAGTCCTAAAAAAAAAAAGGCCTTGGGAAAAGTATGATAAAATGCGTTGCTTCAAACAGGAATAGACCGTACTGGTCTCTGGGAGACCCCCTATAAATTCGCCTCACAATATTGACATTACTTCTTTCTTTGCCCCACACGACAAGGCACAATGAGGCGACGAAAGCGCTCAGATCTCATAGACACGTTCAGAAAAAGAGTAATAAAAGAAGGGGATCTGTCAGACAATTCAACATTTTTTATCATTAGCCACGAAAAAAGGAAATAAATGGACAGAGATATTGGCGAATGTTCCACGTCAGAACTCGATCTGCTTTTGACGCCCCGACGAAGATGACGATGCAAGAATCTGAATTTGTGGACTTTCATCCTGTGTCATGTTTGACCACCTTAGCACATAGAGAATTTTAAATTAAATGGTTAAGTTTAGATTACAGCCATCTGAATGACAGTTACATGTACATGAAAGCCAATGTTCTCAAAGTGCATTACACAAATCCAGAAGCCTAAACCAGAGTATCTCCCGTCAACAATGTCATTCAGCGAAGTGGATTTGTGCCTTAATAACAAAATGGTGAGCAGCAGCATGGATTCTAACCCTTACCGAGCTCACCTAGAAAATCTCGAGACATACTGAAAAGAAGCCAAGAAGACAAGTTCAAAGGCACCGGGTTAACTGGAGATGACGATCCATGCTATGTTGGATTTAACGGTCATCCAAACAAAATCAGGGACTCAGTTTAGCCGTAATATTTGCCTTTTGATGAATGGAGTGGATGCATGCCTGAGACTGAATCTGTGTACCGTGTTCAGTTTGATGACATAAGATAACGAGTACAAAAGAAACATAGAAGAAATAAGACTTTACGTGCGGCATGTGTAAGTATTACATACAATGGGAGACTACATAAGTCAAATTCTGAGCAGAACGACATCCAAGTATCATCTACAACGAGTGAAAGTGAAAACCTCAATCGCTGTCTCTGGACTCCGATCCAAGATCAAATTTTATGTTCTCCAAAGATTGATACCGACTTCTCATTAGCATCGTCGAAATCCTTTAGAGATGCAACACTTTAACGTGTCCAGACTAGAAGTAAGCTGAGATGTCCAGACATTGTTTACCATACTCTTTGAACCTAATGTTACCCAGAACAGTTGCTTAAGATCTTATTTGATACTGGAAACCACTGGTCAGTTACGTACCAGCTGCAACTACGGAATTTCGTACGACGATAATGCAGGAGGATATACTTTGTGGTGATTTGATTTCATTCCAGACCATGTTAGCAACGAGGAACATTTCCACCCTATAACATTATGCCAACTTTATGTGTAATTTCACTTTGCAGTAACTCTGGCAAGCACAGCGAACTTTATCTTGAATGCAGAATTTGACAATGTTCAGTAAGTTGACGTGTTGAGAGAAGTCATCCTAGACTATTCAAAAAAGCGTAAATTTGAATACGAACATATGGAGATAGGCGAAGAGGTTGTTTTGTTTTCTACAAACACCAACAGCAGTCACAGACCACATATTAAGAAGTGAAACATAGTTATGATGTCAAGATGACTGGAACAAGGAGATTATTCAATTTCCTGTTTTGCTCGTGATATGACTGAAACAATTAGAGGTCCGGGCCATGGAACATTGTTATAAATGTCAAAACTATCATTATTGTCAGACACAGCACGACAAATCATTGATGATGAGTTTAGAAGATAAAGTCGGAAGACTATTTGGAGGATTCATGGATCCTCATCTTGAAAAGAAGAGTTTGAAAACATGGTACACAATCTTGGGTCACCATTTCTAACGTCCATTGTCGTCTCTTGCAACAGAGTATTGAAACTGCTTGTTTATCGACATACTTGACAGATATTTTCAAGAAAAAGTCAGGCGTGAGTTGTTGTCTTATCATTACCTGCGAAAAGAAGAAACAGAATACCTTTGAAATTCATTAAAGAACAATAAAATATATAGAATGGATACCACACAAGTTCATTACCTTCGGACTCATAGTTCGTACGGATTCTTGGAATCCAGTACTGTGTGCTAAAGATGAACTTCCACATTAAAAAAAAAAAACTCCAAAAATGTTCAAGCCTATGTCATCAACACAGACAATAGTAATCGACCAGGAAACTACTGGGTTGCCGTTTATTTTCTCAACAACCAGTGTGGAATATTTTGATTCATATTGAATACATCGTCTGGGATTGTTCCGTTAAAAATCACTATAAAGCATTAAAATTTAATTAAAATCTTAATGTTTATGTTGTTCTTAGATTATTATTTTTTTTTTTTTTGATTTTTCGTTGTGTTATCGTTGCTTCTCTTATTCATTTAGTTTTTGTTTGTTTTTTGTTTTGTTGGGGTGTGGTTTGAATTGATTAGCATTTGAAATAAATTACATAAATTATTCATCTTGAGCATTTTACGGTTATAACAGTACTGAACACAATTAATTAACGGGATTGAATCACCATTAAGAAGATAGAATTAATATCCTGTTTTAGCAGTAGTATACTCGTAATGTTCTGTACAATCTCAAAACTCATATCTTTCAAATGTGGGTAAGCAATCATTATTACCTCTCAAAACAATAATATAATTGTAATGTATTAATCTTCCATATGCCGGTATTCTCTGTTTACTGTCCACTGACCGCCCATAAAATGAATTCTCTCGATTTTCTATACGTCCAGAGAATTTTGAACTTTATATTTCCATTGTTTCTGACACTTGTACCCTCTTTTTCATTAGTTCACAAGCAAGAACATCGGAAGAAATACCACAAAGGTTTTCTCAATGGACATAACATACCAAATACAAGATGTGATTCGCTGCCACTTGAAGTTAAAATCACATTATGTGCATGTGGGCGTAGTTCTGGCCCTAGTCACTGCACCAATTCACCCTTTGAAAACACTTTGTTACTATTATGTTGTATTGCTTATCGACTCCTGGATTATGAAATAAGATGTTGATATTACGTTAAAGTTTCTTTTGGAGCTGAGTCCCTTGGATAGTTCATTTCTTAAGCATCATATCCGATCCGTCTTTCATCAACCTATACTTACCTGAAGTGTTGACATATTCTTATTTAACATTGTTATTCTGACATCTGTTATATAGCAAATCTGGGCGCAAATCAAAGCCAAATATTGAACTGAAGCTTTGAATGAATTGTCTAACACTCACCAAGGACCAATAATATCAAGTTGGAATGTCTGTATAATGAAACGATCTCAAAATTTAAATTTTTTAGTATACATTAATTCAAACTGTAGACATCAGTTGTGGAGGCAAATACACGTACGATGAGATTACAAATATGCATTTATTGACAAATCTACATAGAAAGAATAGCATATGCCTGAAATGAAATAAAACACACTTTCAGTCCTTTTTTGACAATTCAGTATTTATATATTTTATTCTAGTATATAAAAATGGGACAGACGACAGAGCGTTGCTTTGTCTTAAGTCTGACTGTTAGGCAAATTGTTCTCTCAGTTCGAGCCGGGACTATTTGACGTGCTCTCGCATAATCTCAATATCTTAGCCTTAGCTGACGAATCATCCTATTAACCTTCCAGGTCAAATGTTAAAGACTACTAGTTCACTATTTACTAAAGTCGTGTCGTGCTTTGAATATTTCTCTAATTTGGCAATTGTACCGAAGGAAAAAGTACTGTGTGTGGTACAGTTCATCAAATATGCATCACAGTGAGTACTCTTCATTCCATGTTAAGATCTGATGACAAACAATATAATAAAAATATCACTAAATACCCTTACAGGAATGTTCTTTGAATTACGAACAGCTAACAATGAGATTTCTTTTTAAAAAAATATTAAAATATATTTGTCGTAGATAATTAAGAAGAAGCCGTCTTAATGGTGAATACTTTCACGTTTTTAATCCGGTTTTATATTATAGAGAATTCTAAAGGTACCCAACCTTGTGTATGAATTGAATTTTGTATCCTTGAACGAGTGAGATTGTTTAAAGCATGAATGGTCTTGTTTCACATCTATACCGTTTTCTAGATTTGTTATCTTGTTTGATCATGATAACTATACAACATGATTCTTGAAAGGAAAATTATGTAAGGAAAGAATGAAAGTATTGTAATTTTTGTAGGTTTATCACAATATATTTTTCGCAATATACAATTGATTTGGTTTATTTTCCAAAGTTGATTGCTGATTTATGTAGCTAAGAAAGAATTGAGATTTGTTTTGCTTGCAATATTAACTTTATGTAAAGCGTTCCGACTATTGGTTAGTTTTTATATCGTCTTTGTTACGAGATCTGATGATGGACGCAATCAGTAGCCAGGAAAATGGCAATTCTTCGTAGGAACAAACTAATGTCTTTTTATGCAAATCACTATTCACCATATTTGTTGATTTTTTGACTGCGTCCATAAATTGGTATCTGAAATTAGATTGTATTCTAGGATAATTCTCTTTAACCATATTAAAGAAAATGAACATGTTTCTGGCAACGTAAAACAAAAACATACATAAGGGGAGAACAATGCATATCTGTGTAAAGGTATGACAGATTTTGAAACTAAATCATTGCGCTTTGGCAGGATTAAAGTAAGGTTTATAGTTTTACAGACGACCTTTGTAAAAACAATTTAGCCGATACTTTGTTCTAATCAGCACCAAGTAACAAGATTTTAATTGAACAAAACAGTTTGACAGACGCCCTAAATTATTATTATACTACTGAGATGAAATTCAAAAAGGAATGGATTCATTCAATTTTGTCTTGTTCTGTTATGGAGGACGAATCGGGTGGTGATTCGAAATCTTTTCATCCATAGTAGGCATTTTCATTTTGAAGATCGCAGAGGTGGAACTATTAATAAGACAAAAGAAAGAAGCAAAACCAAAAAATAAAAATAAAAAATACATGTATCAGATAATTGGTCCAAATTGCAGGTTAGAAGGTTATCAGAAATCTTGTTATCAAATAGTCCATTCTTAATGGTCAATTAAACAAATATTAATACGAAAGACCGTTATTTAATGTCATATCATACCTAAATTGATGTAGTATCCTCCAAAATGATTAATCGAGAAAATGTAAAGCTTACATCACCAAAGGAAACACTGAAAACACGTAAAGTTATTTACAACACGATGACACGTATTCGCCTATTACCCAGTACAGCAAATTTTAATTATAATCGTAATTTCCTCGGCCTTTTTGTCGCATGTCAAATAAATGTTTTTGATATAAATATCGAGGATTTTGAACTGCCCTCAAATCCATGGTTATTATAAATCCCAAAAGCTTTATTGACATCATTACAACATGATAACGTCTCATCACAAATAATAGTTTTCGAGTCTCTTGAAGTCGCACGATTTCTTCATTTTTAGCACGACAATGTTGTTGGTATAACATTAGACATCAAAAGTGTTGGTGTTTCATTGATGCTTGAGCCGTCGTTCCTTCTGCTATTTTTGTTTTTTTCAAGACCTATCATTTTGTAAGAATCTGTTCTTCACACATCTTGTTGGATGTTCGTCCGCCAAACGTTTATCAATTTGCGAAGTATCACTACGATTTCCTTAGAGTCTCTTACAGATAGTCGAAGCTACACGGTTTGCATCGAAAAGGGATTAGGTTGTTCATCCGCTGGGTTGGAAAATCCTATTATAGTAAACGTATTAGAAGTAGCAGCAATAGCAATAGTAGTTAGCTTTGTTGCTTTACGGCAAAGCAACACAAGTAGGTTATTTAGTGCCAAGGCAAATGGAGTAAAGTGCCTTGCCCAAGAACACACCATTGTAACAGACCCAGGCCGATCCGAGTAATAGTTACAAAAGTAGTTGTAGCAATAGTAACATTAATAAGAGTATTATCAGTAGTAGTGGTTGCTTTTGATAGTCATTGGTGCTTTACAATTAGTCGAAACTGTCTAGAATCTACATCTTCATCCTAGGATGATTCGAATCGCTGTTTAAGTTACTTTACACATTTGGACATGAGTCTGCATAAACTAGTGAGGTAATTTCAACTTGCAAGCAGCACTTGCGATTCAATTCATTTTCAATCACTCATTATATGATGTTGATTTTGTAAATTTAACGGTAATACGCTTTAACTGGTATTTGCATGCAAGGTTTTCCCTTTCATTTGAGACACTATGGAGCCGGTGATTGAGTCTGAGCATATATGCATGATAATCTCCCTATGAAACGTGCATCGGCGGGTATTGTCCCACAGGAATCAAAATGTAAGACTTCCAAGTTGAGAGATAGTTTGGAATGTCAAATCAACTGGGAGAGATGGACAGTGATCATTTTCAAGATACTCATGATATCTAAAGTCTATTTCAATACTATTAATTATTGCAAGAACAGATAATCTTTTTGGGAACCTGCAGCAGTAGAAGTATTAACAGCAGCGCCGAAATGGCAGTAGTATCAACAGCAGTAGACTAAATTCTGCCTACCCATCCAAAACTTACTTATGGGTTCTCCTCCCAATATAAAAATTTGTTTGATTTGTATCCCCCCCCCGCAGTTGTCGAGATTGTTTAGGCGGTTTCATCGCCATTTAGTGGATATAAAGTTTTAGGGGAAGCGATTTTCTTTCAGTTAGAGTTTAACTACATTTGAATGTATTCTACCCAAATAGATGTGCGCCTAAGATAATTTAAAATGTGTTCTTTTTCAGACTGTCTTTTTCCAAGAATTATTAGATTCTTAAGATCCATTTATAAACGAACCATTATTTTGCCACAATTTGTATTTTCACTCCAAGTTTTGGCAGTTATTTTAGACATCATAGAGTCAGGGATGTGATGGCGAAGATCTCTGAAAATGGTAATCAGCAGGCTTTGTCCATTACAGAGACAGGGTGAGAAGGCATAAATGGTTAGGAGTGGTTAATGAGTACAGAAAGAAAAACAAAGTAATGTCTTGGTAAAGTTCAGTTTAATTAATCCCTTAATATGGCATATATTTCTACTATGGTAATGACGTGACTTGTGCGACCATTTTTTGTCTGTTTCTCGTTTTGTTCTTTTTATGATGGAAAATTTTACTTGCTGAAGCTCGTCCAAGTGTTGTCGTTACAAAGGCTAGTATGTTTAACGAAGTAGTATTTTGTATACAAAGACCATAATTATGATTTGCGTTTGGCAATTGGAATTATATTAAATGCTACACGCAAGGGATCTCACTACCAAGCGAATCAAACTTCTGTGTGAGTCTCGCTTTGGAAGCCTCATGCTTCCACTATTTCCATGGACCTCAAGACAACAGTCGTTGTCAAAGGAAAGGTTCTCATAAGCTCAAACTCTACAAATTATTTTCCTCTAATCACATAATGACCACACATCAAGAAACTCCAATAATTTCACATTTGCGTGGTTTTTCTTGTCTCATGGTTGTATAATTCACCAGTAAGTCTTTCTAAGCCGAATATTGGTGCCTCACATTATACAATATAAAAGATGACACAAACGCGCAATATGAAGAATTATTACTATCTCAAATTACTAAACATGTATAAATAAAACTATCCAGATACGTCCCTGTCTTAAGAAATCAGGGAGGGTCCATTTTATAAACTAATCCATGCTATAAAAGGTCTCGTGAATACTGTACATTATGACACCTGCTTCTAGATATTGGCTACTGGCTCGGACTGTGAGGTATCTTCCCAACATCGACTCTCCTTACTCAACAATAATCGCTAAAATCTAACAAAGTTATAAAGGAGACGTAAATTTAAATAGAACCTACCCTAGGTTTACCAGACAGGCATTCAGGTGGAACCCTCAAGGCAAGCGGAGAAGGGGTCGACCAAGAAATACCTGGCGACGCGACCTTGAGGCGGACATCACTAAGCTGGGTCACACCTGGAGTCAGCTCGAGGGGATGGCACAAGACAGAAGTTTCTGGCGATCTTTTGTGGGCGGTCTATACCCTGGCAGGAGTGACGGACAAAACTAACTAACCCTAGGTTTGTTGTAGTACCCAAGCCTCCGAAAATCACTCGCCCGCGAGTGTTTACAACCGTTATACTTGTGGCCATGAATCACAACTGATTATTCTCCTAGAATCATAAACCAACAATAATCGATATTCCCGAACATAAGTACATATCTAACTCAGAATAAATAGATCTGACCCCCTCAACCCGCCACTCTCCATCTAACTAAAGGTAAAGCACAATCTCTCATCGCCTAAACTAAGATGCATATATATAATGAACACAAATTGCATAAAGTTGAAACAAGTACGACACTGCTTTAACTAGGCTGAACTCTTTAATATATTAATGACAGGTTACAAGTCCATTCAAACAAACATCAGGCGAGCTCATTACAGAAAGAAAAACCACAGTCGTGTCAGAGTAACTCCAATTTCTTACAAGTTATCGACAAGACTACCTAAAGAAACTGAAGCAGAATGACAACTTGTATCTGCTGCAACAGCGACTAATCATCTCCCGTACAACCAGGAGGCAACCAAGAATTAGTCAAACATGCAAACACCACTTGCTACAACGACAAAGATACTGCAGATAGAACAATAGAGATTATTATTGGCTGCCCAACAGTTTTCCACAAACCGTCTCACAAATATCCAACATCCCATCTTCTCTACCAGCGACAAGTCGCCCAAACACGAAAGAAACCTGGTGCGTCCAAAGTTCCCAGCACAAAAAGAACACTCGGTTTCAGACCATATCAAGTTACACTGCTGCTCATATTTTAAAGTCACGCAGTCATGGCAGCAAAGGAGCTTTCTCAAGAAGCTTCCATCTAGATACACACGATCAACAATCATAATGTCACTCCTGAAGGTGTTTCCAAAAGAGAGTCTCACACGCTCGCGGTTATCGAGCCGAACCTTTCAATCATTATGTGGTGGAAACAAGAAACATTAACCCCAAGACCACAGTCCGAACCATGTCAAATATATTATCACAAATAATTAATGATATGCAGTACTAACTCTTTCAGAGCACAAACAATCAATCTCTAAACACAGCAATGCGATGGTACATATATCAGTGCTTCTAACTGACTTTCGTGTACTATGAGCAGTCTTTCACATATTCTCCAATAAAAACTGATCATGATAGGCTTATTCATATATCTAAGAATAATGAAAACACAGTGGACTATTACCTATGCTATGCTGGGAATCAACAATTTTCAATGTACAATGCAGAAAAATCTTCTCAACAAACAGGTCTCAAACAGATTAGAAACGCTGATTCATCCTGCTGACCACGACGAAAACTTGAGCTTGTTGCAGACAATGCATCTGTACCAAAATCACAAGTCGCTCAGGACCTCAGCACCGATAATGAACAGCGCAAAACCTATGCTAACTGACACTGCACCTTCACGTCACCACTAATACACAAGTACTACACTGATAGAAAAACAATTTACTAGCATTTAGACATTAACAATGCAAAATGTCACATTCAACCATAACATCAAATGCAGAATCTTACGCGAAACACACTTGGCCAATGTTTCAAATCGGCTACTTAAAACATCCATGGCATTTTTTAGGACTGCTTCTTTAAAAGGACACACACCAAAATTGCTTGCACAAATGCAGCAAATAATCTATATCTAACCAATGCTTCTGGAAGTTAATACTGCACATGGTTAATCCCAATCAACTTACTAAAAACAGAAAAGGCATCTGCATTTGCCTTCACATACGAATATTAAAATAAAAAATAATTATAAAATGTACACCAACCAAAGTGCACGGAGCTATCTGAGTAATACGTGCGGCTTCCTCTATTCAATCATTTGATATCAACGTCCGTAACCCAACAATTCAACAGCCTCGGACACACAACTGTTGCTCACCCTTTTTAAAATTTATTTAATTTTATTTTCTAAAATTGGTAGTTAATTAGAAAATGAAAACAACAAAAGAAATTCAGAAAACATAAGACAGCGTAAGACAATTATGATTCAAATGCTGGCAAAAGCCTTGCAGTAGCCTCGGCGCTCTCTCCTGTGCGCAGTTTAATAATCAGATTTAGAAGCGGCCAGTGACTCCTCAGTGCACCCATTGCTGCAGTTGTGTTTATTTTGGACACGCGGCGTGCTGTATCGTGCCACAAACTTAGCTCTTTGAGCCTTAATGGGATATAGCGTCATTTGCTCTACATTCTCTCTCTAATTACGCTCATCATGTGACTCTTCCTGGCTGTTGATAGGTTCATGTTCACTCTCGGGTCGTATCTAGCATGGTTTCAATCGATTAAAGTGAACAATCGGAGTCATTTTATGATCATTTCTTGCTGCAAGGTACTTGACATCCCTTTTCTATTTTCTTAACAATGCGCCACAGTCTAGACCACATGACCTACAGCTTCGGTGAATTTCTCTCTTTCTGAAATTATGGTGTAAAGACACCAGGTCACCATTTCCGAAAGACTCACCATGAACGTTGAGATCATAGGTGGCCTTCTGATGCCGAATAGCGGTGTCTAATTTCTCTCACGTTTGCCCATTGGCAACCCACACTGCCTTCAATAATCATGAACGATATGTCATGCTCGTAAGAGGAAGGTATTGATCTCACTTTTCAGGTCTTCAACGTATGTCGCTAGTATCTGGTACTAATTCGGTTGTATCGTTCCACCATCACATTGCAGTGCCGATGATATGGAGACGTTTGCATCTTCTTAATTCCTAACAGGACACAAAACTCTTTAAAGATATAGAACTTTTAATACGTCGGCCTTGGGCAGACAACAGCATACGAGGCGCGACAAATTTACAAATATGCTTGTCACGCAACGCTCTTGCAACGATTTTGTCCTTAATTTTAGGCAAAGGCAGCGCCACAGTCCACCTGTGAAATCATATTCCATAACATAATGTATGCGCTTCCCTCCTCTATCTCTGTAAGATGTACTAAAGTATCGAAGCCCACGAGCTCTCTCACTTCAACAGCCATTATATCCTGAAGTGTGGCTTGGTGCTTCTGGTTGGAGTTCTTGTGTTGAACTCAAAAACGGAACATCTCGCACAAAACTTTTGAATATCATCCCTCATATTAGGCCAGTAGTAACGTTGGTGTACTTTACTGAGGGTCATATCGACTCCTAAATGACCCCCACCACCACCACCACCACCATCGGCGTTTGCATCATGGCACTGCTTTAAGACTTCCCGCCGCCTGTTGTACGGTATGACGGAAAAACTTTAACTGGCTTGCCTGAATGATCAAGCCAAACTGTCACGAGCATGTCGTCAGACATTTCCAATAACTTGCACGAGCCCCATAAGGCCTTAGCTGCACCACTAAATCTAAAAAATTCTTACCAATAGCGGTGCTGCCGTGAATCAATGCAACCGATCACCCTGGGCAATGTTTTGTCTTGTCTTTGTACTCTGTACAATAAATACAACTCTCAGGCCGTATAATAGAAAATTTCACAGTACGCTTGCTAAGTATTTGCAATTTTGCAGGGCAAGCGGCTTAAACCATCGGCATTAGCATAGCTTGTCCCAGGACGGTGCTCTATCACGAAGTCATATAATGATAGCTGGTCCAACCAACAAGCCAATTATTATCCCTCGAGCTTTTTTGACTTTCATGAGCCAATGCAAGCTTCTCTGATCAGTGCGCACTTCGAATATTCTGCAGTAAAGATAGGTTTTGAAGTGCCTAATAAAATGTACTACGGCCAACAGCTCACACACAGTGACACAGTACCTGTTTCGGACTTGTCAAGATTTAGACTAGCGAAAGATATCACACTTCCTTTCTCGTCATTATTCTGGGAAAGGATCGGTCCTATTGCTTCGTCACTCGCGTTTGTGTCTTGCATGAAGGCAATCTTCTGTGAGAGACTCTGATCGGTGCGGCATTCTCTGTCTTGACAGAGTGTTTGATCAAATTTGTTCATCAGTATTTGGAAAAATTGTGCGAATCTCATTCATCTGGGTCCTGACTGCAACTGCTTGATCGGGTTTCAAATTACTTCTTGGTCTCTCAAATAAATCACACGAATGTGAAGATAGACTGCCGTTTGAACACTTGGTGGAACACTCGACATATTGCGCCGATAGTGCACATTGACGTATGGACATCAAACAGCATCCTGCAAATCTATTACATATTTAGTCGGATACTAAATCCGTATTGGTACTGTTCCGTCAGTGGTTTTATGAACTGCTCGCATGTCAAGTATTTTCTTTTCATGACGAAACAGTGATAGAGGCTCTAGAGACGGCTCTACAGACAGCCACCCACATCTAGGATTATCCATTCAAACTCGAGCGATAATTTCCCTTTCTACCAGGACCTTGATGTTCTCAGCAAAAATAATAAGTTGACAAACCAAACATAGCACAGTATCACGGGAACGTCAGTCTCTGCATCCACAGCGTGCGTCCAGTAATGCTAATGTTGCACTTAACCATACTGACACATGCAACCCAAAACGTCCATCAAGCCTATTGTCAGCAACGATGGAAACATGTCGTCTTTTGACGCCCATCCAAGCAAATATGAAATCATCTTGGCCAGGAATTTCAATCTTGTCATTATTAATGGTGATGATCTTTGGCTTTCGTCAACCAAGTGTTTCATACCTCAGCTTGCTGATGATAAAAATAGCAGCGCCAGTGTCTGCTAGAAGGGAGCTCTTTTACTAAACATTACATGTACAATCCTCTTTCTTCATTCGCATAAAAAGCCTCCCTTACACTGGTCGCTCTTCCTCCACTGACAACTATCTTTTATAAGGGCTCGGAATGACTCTAATCACTACAATTTCAGTACTGGACTTTTGATCGCCTCGAATCATGCTGCTTATATTGCTGTTGGCGACACTGGTCTTTTTCTTTATGTTCTTCACTTAATTTCTTGTTTTGTTCTATTAATAGCCCTACAATCCCTTTCAGCTGCTCGATTACAATTTTACCGTCGGCATTATATTATTCATACCTGGTTTTGGATTGGTCGTAACCTTTAAAGCTTCCAGTCTTTTGCCTTATACCGCATGTGAGAAAGACTTCTATTCAACCCCGATTCTGATTCCTGATCTAAAGTGTCAAGTCTTCATTCTGAACAGCTCCCCAAAAGTAGTCTTTTGCAAGTCGATAGGGAAAAGCAGCTGGGCGACCAGTATATGCTAGTGAAATAAATCTTTGCACATTGTTTCCCAAATTCGGGAAGCCTTTAGCCCCTTCTTCTGAAGCGGCTTCAAAGCGGCGACTTGTAGCATTCGCACTGGCTGCGAGGTGAGAAGCGAGCTTCGAAGACAGCTTTACTTTCCCAAACTCGACTTAGACATGAACGAACTGGACTTGATGATCCGTCAAGACCTGAAGGGCGTCCCTCCTTGTTCATGCGGCCATGAGCTACACCTGCTCGAGTTCGAATTATTGATCAACCATATTCTTACTCTCATTCGGATAGAAAAGCACAACAAAGTTTACGTCACTATCAATATCGATAAGCTTCTTATGTTACTCGGCAATTGGTGCTATTATCATTATGAATCACTTCTGACCATCAGGCAAGACTGGCGTATCGATAAACGCTCATTCTAAGCTCCCACCAGTAGCTATTATAATAGCCAGAGGTTATATTTATTACAAATCACACTTTAGTTCTTTCTTTTTTGTTGCGATATAAAATGATTGTTACTGTCTCATACAGTTTGCCTGCGTATAATCACAAGGGTATGTTCACAGATGCATAGATTTTTGTCACAACTCTACAGATTTGGAAAGTTAATATAAATAATATTGTTTTCAGCTTATTGAAAACAGAGTCCGGGGTTGGGGTAAGCTACAAAGACTTCGTAAGTTTATTCTTTTGTTAATCAATCACAATAAACTATGTATTCATGACACGAAAATGGAAAGTAACTCGCTATTCTATCATATTTGTCATTTTAATTCACCATCTAGAGATTGTAAGATTTCAATTATGTCTTTTCTGACTGGAAATGCAGTTCAAATGACCTCGTGTCTGGTTCAGAAGTAAAGTTTCTCACGGACCTTTTTATCGGAAGCAGACTTACCCTAAATTATTAAAATTTTCTCTATTCCACCCAACCCATCAATTATATCATACCGGTAACATCATCGGCTCAACAGGAACTATATTCTGCTCACATTTAAATAGAAATTTAAATAAAGAATATATCTTCTTTCATCCAAAGAATATTGCGAGACGCGAAGCGAACTTCCAAGGCTGCTTTAAACTTCCATGAGGAAGCTCCTTGGTTCCAGTTTCTATATCGAATAGCCTAACCTAGCTTTGTTTGGGGCTATAAAATTCTTTTTTTTTTACAAATAATGAAAAAAATAAATAAATATCATAAAGCTATCCCAAATCGTAATACCGATTCAACATAATCCAACTAATGATCACTAAATCTAACAAAGATATAAACGGAAACATAAATACGGAAAACGCATACCCTAGGTTTACAATATCTAATAGTTCTTAAATGACTTCAAGTTCCTCTGGCTAGACTATTGTATGTAACTATTATGTATATCTACATTTTTGTAACTCTTGGTACATGATTTTATCTAATCTTTATAAATTTTGTTCATGGCTGTAAACTTTACAGAATATCTTTAGTTAGTTTTGCCTACGTGAGCCGGGTATCTTAAGAGCCTAGTATTTATACAAATAGATGCTTACGTTCATGTTCACTGTTAGTAATAATAATCTTAATAATAAGACTTGAATGGAGCCTTTGACTTAATTTCTCAGTGGCTGATGGGGTTTCGACGTTTCTAGAATAATTCTGTAACTTTCCATTGGTTGGGCTAGGTCACAAGAATAGGCCAGATCGACGCAAAATGTGTAGTGTATTCTGTCAAGTGGGGTCTATTGCGAAATACAGTTGGAATATGTGGATTATGTAAAGAGAGAATTAAGCAATTATTTTCATTCCGATTTTGGAGTAATTCTCACTTTTTGTGTTCCTATTATAAGGCTGAAGACGTATTTTATGTTGTACTTAGACATTATTTCAGAGGCAAAACGTTTGTTCCGACTGATCAGTGGAAATAGAAAGTGATCATTATTTTGACCATAATAGTATTCTGGACTTGTTACAAATTATTCGAAGGAATTCTGGGCAACGCAATCTTGACAACGTCACGGTTCTTGGAGGACCAGTATATTTCCGGCTTTGAAATGTATAAGGAACGTTTTATTAATTTAGAAATTTCATAGATCTTTATAAGGATTATTTCGGATTCATTTTATAATGGTGTAAGTTCCTCTCACATTTTCATTAATAACACTGATAAGTAAATTGTATGTTAAGTTTTACAAAACGTGTTGGTTTTGCATTTTTTTCTGTTACTTTGTTGGTGACCATAGAGTCGCAACAGTAACCAACACTACCAACACCTGTCACATTTTCTTATGTGCATCCCATGTCCAAGAGATAGCGGACCGAATTTGTAAAGGACAGTAAATGAAAAATTTAACAGGTTTAATATCAATGATATTGATATATGAGACCTCTTTCTAAAGAAGTTGTACAGTTACCATATAATGAAACTTCCAATTAATATAAACTATTTACATCTATGCATTACAAATCACTATTTCTCGTCTGTTGTCAACCTCAAAGTTAACAAACTTTAAATAAGTATTTATTAACAGTAAAAGCAGTGGAAGGTGTAGTAGTAGTAGTAATAGTAATGTAAGTAGTGATGGTGGTGAAGATGTTGGTTGTAGTACTAGTGGTAGCACAATGATCTAAATGAAGTTTTAATTTACTTTGTATGTTTAATGGAAAGGCACCATGCTGCCTAACTCCGACATATACGATACAATTTAAAAAACTATGATTGCTTCGAACCCTTTCCTACACTATCTCCGTATCATGTAAATGAATTGTAATTTGCTCAAACTTGTATCTTCATTTCATTTTTTCGCGGATATTGGAGAGATCCATGACTCGGTGGTTGTGGAGGAGCATACCTTCAAAGAAACTCACGGACTAAGTTTACAATATTCACGCAGTTAAGACACAAGGCTGTAAAAGTAAAAAGAAAAATTAAAAAGTTGAGAGAAAGTGGTCACCATTGTGACACCAGAGAGAAACAAAGCCCTAATTGACATGATAGCTACAATAAAATGTTACATACGCATCTTCTTTCAAAGATATTAGAAACAGTTAACAAATATTACCAACAGAAATTAGCCAGTTACTAGGAGCTTATGTCATCACGTAGAGTATATTTTATGGTAGCATGGATTAGATTTAAAAAAATAAAATGCCGTCACTAATTTCTTGACATTTCATATATTATGTTTAGACTTTTAAGATAGAAATATTTATGAGTAATAGGTGTTTGGGTTAGTTTTGTTGTACGTGGCATGAAAACACGGATCTACGGCTTAGAAAAGCACACTGATAAATAATATAATGAGAAGAAGAAAAACCATGCAAGTGTGAAAATTTTAGCCTCGCGAATGTTTGTTCGTTAGTTGATTAAAGGAGAAATATTTGTGCCATCAGCGTGTGTAAGAACCATTCAGTTTACAAAGACTGTTGTTTTGAAACCATTGGAAATAAAGGAAACCGTAACTTCAAGCCAGTCTCACGGTGAGGATATTTCATTTGCTCAGTAGTGAGGTACTGTAAGACCCCATGCTTGTTACAATACTTGAAATAGGGAGCAAGGTCCGTTATTGTCGCAAGCGAACACTTGAACAAAATGCTTTTGAAAATTAAATTAAAATTGGAAATCACATATAATTCCTAATAGTGTTTGTATCAATACCCTTCCTACATACTTCTGAATCTGGTTCCATTGATAATATTCAGTATAAGAGATAAAATATTTGGAACTTGATGAGCGAAATTAGATTCTCAGTCTGTTAGTAACAATAAATACCTGCAGACTTTGCATAAATAAGTCTCGGCATGTCGTAATGTTGTCGACATCGGGTAATATTGTGCTGTATAACCCTAATATATCGTATAAATATAC
This sequence comes from Megalonaias nervosa, assembly GCA_016617855.1. NCBI lineage: Eukaryota > Metazoa > Mollusca > Bivalvia > Unionida > Unionidae > Megalonaias > Megalonaias nervosa. The sequence goes on along the minus strand of JAECUM010020744.1, from coordinate 29,129 downwards.
TTGAAATATTATGAACCTATATAGAAGGTTTAGAAATTAACTTAAATTAAGTTAACATTTCCTCCATAATATGCTTATATTGTTAATAGGCTTATTTGCTGCAAAGATCTTCAACTTGATCAATCAATTATTCCTGTACAGAAAGTTTTTGATTACTACCACTGACTCATTGTGGGAGAATACTATTAAGGTCCTTATTTCTAAGACAACCACGTTCAACGGATTAAGTTAGGACAAGAGAGGCGCCACATGTCGTAATGAGGTTAACATACGGTGTCCTTTTTGTGCTGGATGCATTCGAATAGTTTTGCGCAATTTGAAACACACATGCTGTCTTTGCCATATATAGCTATAATGGCCACTAACTTTACAATTTCCTTCATTCAGACTTCCACCTTACAATACATACATACATACATACATACATACATACATACGATATCTGATTATGTGCATGGTCTTGTATTTTGTTTTAACATAGGCAATTACAAAAACTGAGGACCACATGGCAGATGGGTCAGTCATGACCAAATGTGTTTTCCTCGTTAAAGAAAGTTGTTTATTATTATTATTATTATTATTATTATTATTATATATGTATATACTTTTATAGCTATGCTGAAATGTCGAGACAAGCGAGGCTAGTTTATAAGCAACCTTATATAGCTTGTATATTTTTCCAATATCTTCCCCCATCCCATCACCACCCTCCTACCAGCTTTTTAAATTCTCTCACAAATGTCAGCCAGATTCGTCTCTAAGAGCGATGAAAACCATTCTCAAATCGGCGACCTGCAGTTGAGAAAAGATTTTGAGGAATCTCCAAATTTAATGCCAAGGGATACAAAGGATAACTATTACAGTCGGGACTAGAGATAGTTAGCCTGTCTCGTTTTCAGTTGTTAATAAGACTATATTAAAATAACCTAAATATGTTGCATAATAGGATTCAGTAGGACTGAAATTTTATAGACAATTGGTACCGTTTTGCTGACTGCTGATCTCTCATTTTTATAAACAAGATCAGGTTACTCTTTCAATAATGATTTTGAAAAGTCAGCTGAATTATTTTCTATATGACGACTGGAATTTCAATTTTATAAGTAACATGTGAATAACCCTTATATATCTATCTGAAATAATCTTCATAATTTTAAATATTATCTTTGTTTGCTAACAAATGTAAAAATTGAAACAAAGTGAAAACACTTTAAAGCTTTCGGACCAAAAAATATTTTTCGCTTTTGACAGGTTTTCGGTTTACTAAGGTTTTAACAGATTTGACAACATATTTTTTTTCTATGCGCTTATGTGACGAGAGAGAGAGAGAGAGAGAGAGAGAGAGAGAGAGAGAGAGAGAATATCAGTGACTGTATGTATTAGAGTGCACAAAATTAAGAAAGTTCTTTAGTTTAAAATATTTTTTCATGAACATTTAACTGATCAACACACGTTATATCCAAAACTCACAACATGTCACATGAATAAATACAGTTGTTCTACATATAAATACAGTCCTCGTCACAACAACATCTGTAGAATGAGATGCACAAGGAGGCTCCTTGCAGATATTAAATACTTCTGACAGAGAGGCGGTTGTGAGGTGAAGTTTTTTGCATTTGCAACATGCACAAAGGGGGCAATGTTCACCTACCTCTATGCAATTTCATGAACTGTAGTTGAAAGTTATTTATTTATTATACTTGCGGAAATTGTACAAGAACTAAGCAGACAGCTGACCAAAGTGACTGCTCTCATATGCTCGAAAAATCAGCCTGAATTAGTGCAAAGAACACTAACTTTAGCACTTAATAAAATAATGGGGGAAACCGAATTTTACCATTGTAGGCAATACCAGCATATTAAAGTGCAATGAATGAACCACAAAATACTTAAAACGTATGAAAAGTTACCTTCTCGTTTTTATATAATTTAGCTTTGAAACGCAGGAAGTGAAAATGACCAAGCGGAGCTTGATTTGTTTTTCTTTTATTTTTATTTTTTATATTTCTTTTATATTTTTTTTGACAACTGCACATCTGAAAAACAAATGCGAAAATTCGAGCAATTGTTTTTCTCATTTTCATATGATCATGCATGCTTTTCTCAGTAAAACAATAAATTAATATTGATGTTATACATAAGTAAAAAGTAATTATGCCTATTCAGCTCTCTTTATTATGCGGAAATCAGAAGTTTAGAAAACTTAAATTTTAAATTATTGCTTTTTAAGTGAAAGAAAATATTGCAAAGATGTTTCTTTTCATTCGTTGTTGTAAATTAAGAATCATCACTTACCTGTCTCTTATCATAACATGGGCTATCATGTTGAATTAAATGCAAAGTGCATTTTTTAAAATAGCTCTCTTTTAATAATGCGAGGGCAGGAATTGTGTGGAACTGATGAATACTGTTCTGTGGAAACAATACATGAGAATTATTCCGAATTACTCTTTAGATGCTTGCGACTTTATTATTCCAGCCATACTGTTATGTATATTTAATATACATTGTGTGCTTTAATTATGTCCATGGTTGTAAATCGTAAAGAGAATGCTTAAATATCTAACTTGTGCCACTGATTGCAAGTTGTAACATGTTTACTTAACAGACGTTCTTGGTCAGGCTTGCTTACAGTTAGACTAGGATTGTCAGTTGGAAATCTTCATTATATTACGCTATAGGTCATGTGAAATTATGTATAAATAATGATTTGATAACAAAATAATTCATTCCTGTTTTAGAAAAGTCTATGGTAATCCATTTGTGTTGTTGACGTCAGATATAATTCGAGAGGAATTATTTATAATATTCGTTGGAGTTAGTAAAGTGTTAATTCACTTTTTGGATTTATACACACTAATTTGGATTTTTGTGAACTCATTCAAAGACATTCTGGATTGCATCATTGTGTTACATCAGGACATTCAAGACTATTGGAATTTATTCGGAACAGTCTGCATTTTTGGACTCGTGATAGGACATTTAGGATTATTTGAAATTTAATTCACACGACTGTACATGTCTCTTGAAGTTTCAGTTTGTATTGCAGAGAAATAGATTTAAGAGATAGAGTCATAACCGAAATTAAGGGCTCGTCTGAAATCTGAATATCGTTAAAAATTACAGAGATATTAACAAACTGTCTTTAAAATTTAGATTTACTTTGTCCCGGAATTTTCATTGTCCTTGGTAAAGATCTTCATTTCAAACAGTTGAGAAATCTTTGCTGAAACAAGCAGTGATTCATAATGTCATCTAATGTAGAGAACTTTGTTTAAAATCCTACTGAGACTGGATTATAGTCTATGAAGAATGACGAGTTCCTCGATCTTGCCAGACATTGTTATCTTTCTGAAGCTAAATCATCTGTAACTAGGCAAAGTATCATTATCATCATTAGTCCCGTAGTCTGGTAGATCGTTGGACCGAACAACCAGCTTCCTCCATTCCTCTCGATTTTCCGTCTTTCTCAGTGATTCGCTCAATGTGAAGCCTGTCCACTCTCAAATGTTGTCTTCCCACCTCTTTCTCTGCCTGCCTCTCTTTCTTCTTTTTTGAACAGTGCCTTGCTGGATTGTCTTGGCAAGTCCTGATGATCGTGAGACATGCCCATACCATTGCAGTTTACCTTTTTTCACTGTGGTCAGGAGGACTTCGTGAGGCGCAATGGCTTGTCTGATCCTTTGCCGTATTTCTTCATTGGTGACACGGTCTTTGTATAAGACGCCGAGGATCTTTCGGAAGCATCTCATCTCTGTGACCTGTATCCTTTTCTCTAAGTCAGCTATTATGGTCCATTATTCACAGGCGTAGAGAAATATGGAGGTCACCAATGAGTGCATCAGTCTGACCTTTGAACTGAGTGCGATGTTCTTGTTACAATTGCCCCAAATACTTGAAGGTGTGGACTGTTTCTAGCTTCGTACCTTGGACCAAGATGTCAGTACTGATGCCCTTGGTGTTGTTGGTCATCAGCTTTTTCTTCTCTGCACTGATTTCCATGTTGTAGGCTGCAGAGGTTTGTCGAGGCTCTCTACTAAGCTAGCTAGTTCTTGCTCATTTTCTGCTAGTCCATCAATGTCGTCGGCAAAACGTAAGTTGGTGACTGTTCTGAGTAAATACTGAGTGAACAATATGTATACTTTGCCTGGCAGAACAGTCACCAGGCAAAGTATACAGATTGTTTACTCAGTATTTGTTAGGAAAGAAAACTTTGGATCATAGTGCTTTGGGTGTGATTGGCAAGTCTATATCTGATTATGATAGGACATCTAATTAAAGGTACAACAAAAGATGGAATTGAAATCAAGAAATATTCCGCTTGAGAAGGAAATGGTGGAAATGCAAATGCAACGAGAGAGAGAGAGAGAGAGAGAATAGAAATGCAGTTGCAGAGAGAAAAAAGGGAAATACAGTACAGAATACACTGAAAGAGTTAGAACTGGCAAATGGAGCCTTTTGCACACAGGTTCAGGTTTTGATGTTAACATAAAGTTATTATCTCCCTTTCAAAGAATGAGAAGTAGGTAAATACGTTCTTCACTTTGAATGAAGGGGCGCTTCATTACTATTGCTACAGGCTGAAAACTAAGCAACAAAATAAACACAGAGCTATTTTAATTTTTTTTATTTCTTCTTCTAATGAAGCAATACATTTGTTGGGTCATGCAAATTCCAGTCTGATTATATTTTGGAGAGTTGTCTATCACCTTGAAAGTCAATGGGCTTTCAAACGATTGCATCAAACTTTGAAAACATTATTCGTTCATATTTCTTTGCTACAGGAAAACGATTAGGATGAGGGTGTTCATTTGATGTTGTTTGTCGTTAGAGAATCAGTTTAAGAATAATTAGGTTTTAGCTTTAGTTTTAGTCCTTTTGATCTAGTTTCTGGACATACTGTCCGTGGACCATTGAAGTTATTAAAAACGAAACTTCTTTCAAAACAAGATTCCATGATTAATATTCAGAAATATTAAACAATGTGGACCAGAACCTTTCACGTCTACAATAACAGGAAAGGTATGATCTAAAACAGATATTATGTCAATATGAGCATCTGTTACCTGATGTTCCAACAAGAACAAATAAAATATACCATGACGCTGAGATGGTAGAGTCTACTGCTTGTAACAGCATCCTTATTGGACGAATTCTCTCAAGCAGGAATGCTTGAAAAAGGAACTTCAATATTTACTTGAACACGATTTTTCAGAACTAAGTACAAGTAAATGGAGTTCACTTTGTATTCTTATTTGTGAAACGGATAACACATTCCGCATGTGTACTGACAATAGAAACGTCAACAGTGTTACCAAAACGAATTAACTTCCAAAACTTAGAATAGATAATTGCATCGACTAAATTGGAAATTAGCAATATGTCACCAAGTTTGACCTTGTAACAATACCTAAGATGTGCATAGTATTTAAGTAGTCATGATACCCAGGGAGGAAAACGTTGGAAATTCCTTTTGTTTATAAATTGAACGCTTTGCAAAATACGAAACTAAATAGAAGTGACCGGTTTTAAAAAAAAAAAACGAAGCACCGAAACTTATTAAGTTTGATTACATCTGGTGTCTTGTATGACGCTGACGCCCTGGCAATATTCATGACCTAATGAGGTGTTATCCTACAGTCTGTTTAATACGGAAAAAATATAATAATATAGGTTGATGATCCAAAGTAATACAGTAGCTATGTGATAAAACTGATCGGTCCATCCGCATACACTGATTGACATGTTGACAAGCTATATGATAGAAATGAAACAGAAATTATATTATTTCGCATTTTATGAAAATTATTCTAGATCGCAAAATGTTTAGGAGAAAAAATAACTATTCCGTGTCACAATAAATCTAAGAGAAGTACGAACCTTTCCTATATACTTGTAGTTAACATAATAAAAATAATTTTAAAAATCAAATAAACTGAAAGTGGTCATTGTACTATCACGATTGGATGCTTAATTAAAGAAACCTTTCTTTATGTCCACATACACCGAAAAGAAATACGATACATTTATTTGAATCTCTCTCTCTCTCTCTCTCTCTCTCTCTCTCTCTCTCTCTCTCTCTCTCTCAGACAGGGAGTTAAAAGTTAACAAATAGGATATATTTTTACATTTCCTCAAGCTGTTACTTCCATAATATGCTAATAGTTAAATAGGGTTATTTGCTCCAAAGATCTTGGACTTAATGCATTATTCCTGTACAGAAAGTTTTTGATTGCAGCAACTGACGCATTTGCCGGAGGTTGCTATTAAGGTTCTTATTTCTAAGAAACCACGTTCAACGGATTAAGTTAGGACAAATGAGGCGTCACATGTCGTAATGAGGTTAACATATGGTGTGTTTTTCTTACTGGGTGCATTCATTTTATGCTGTTAGCAAGCCTAGTTCGACCATTTGACAAATACAGGGCATAATCAGCACTAATTTTAAAATTTCTTCAGTCATATTGCCACTTTATGATTTAAGGAAATACATACACACACATACAGATACATACATTATAATACATACATACATACATACATACATACATACATACATACATACATACATACATTCTTTATTTCAGTGCACCCCATCCAAAAATTCTTCACGTACCCCTACACACATTTTCAGTTTGATGCAACTATTAAATGCCATTTTGTATACGCTTTTAATGCGTTATTCATGCACTGGAAAAATGAAGTCAGTCGCACATGCCACTATAATGAACGATTCGGACCAGCTAGGCTGGTTAATAATTAGTCTTGTTTGTCTCATACAATTGCATCTTGCAATAGTAGTCCAGATTCACCAATCGGAGCAGTTGATACCTGTTCTCACACTGGCCATCTAAATTTGAAAACTGGACTGGACAAATTTAATGGGAAAGAATTCAACGTATTCCGATCCTATTTGAGAGGAACTGTTTTAGTTTTGAAAACAAACACCTAAAAGAGCAAACTATAGAACGTCTACGAGACAATTTTTTTCATAAAATGGCCCGTCTAATAACCTGCTTTTTCATACTGTGGCAGCAGAATACTGCATATTTAATGCTATATGCATTACTTATAAGGAATATATATATCTTATACAATAATATAATAATTTAATAGATGCATATGGAATAGTATAGGATGCATACAAAGACTACCTACAGTAAATAAACGAACTTGTGTACCACATATTTGAATTCGACAAGACGAAACTGAATTTCAGATAAAACCTGACTTTTCGATGTTTTCGGTCTAATTTCTTATTTTTGTCTTCAATCAGATGTTGAATAAAAATTAAATATATCAGATGATTACACAAAATGGATTAAATAATTATGTTAGCTACAAGATAGAAAGCGATAAACATAATCAAATTAACTGTTCCGTCGCAGTTTAATTGGCCACATGAACCTGGGTTTATATTTTGCTAAACAGTATATAATTGATTGTTTGATATAAAGGTTTGTAAAAAATAGATTACCCTTAATTTGTAGTCAGTAGGTGAAAACTGGTATGCACTGAACTACCTCTGTACTAGGTAAGCAACCTGTATCCATACCGAATGAATTATCTTACCTTCGGATATTATGTTGAGTTAACGACTGTAAAATAAGTCATATAAACCTTCATAATTGCTGCAAAGCCACAACATATGCTTTGCTCTGAGCCAATACAATCTGATATAGCAGCGTATGTCATTAAACTAAAAGGACACTTCTCTGCATCGGGCTCCAGTATAGTTATTAAGGCCAATAAATTGTTTCTAATTTGACATGTTGTGGTTGATTTAACTTGCACTTACCCGAATTCATTTTCGTGCATAAATAATACTTAATTACGAGTTAGTATAGACATAATGTATAAGAAGTACCGAGTACCTTTGGGCCACTGATATTTACCGAGCCAGCCATTTGTAACCTGACCCACTTTGTTCCTATGAAGTCATAAATCATTAGTTTCTCACCACAACTGGCCATTTTCTATCCTTTTGTCCACCATAGAAGTTACAGTTAATTTTTTTCTGAACCTATATGAATTGAAGAATGATTTCACGTATATTTTAGTGAAATGAGGGTAATGCGGACATTTGATCCAGAAAATTTTGCAAAGTGTTCTTATGTCCCTTGTGTTGGTTTAAATATCTGCAATTTTTGCTAACTGTTAGGCCTGTGTAAGAAAGTAGAAAGTTGGAAGTGGAAATAAGATATAATATCAACTTCTATATTGGAACGGTAAGTATGGCTAATATTCAGAATGCAATCTAGGTGGAAACGGTCGGCTGTGTTTGACACCTCTCATTGCTGGTAGTTAATAGGTGCGACTTTTGATCATAGTGATATTCTTATCGGCAGTCCTTGGCAAATTGCGAACGTGTATATGTGTATATGGAGCACTTTTCTAATGAATAAATCGCAAACCTATTCCCATCCCTATCGCAAATCCCCGTTTAAATGAACGATTAAAGAGGCAATCATTGAATACGAAAAGTAATATTTAAAAGCAATGTTCCACAATTTGGCCGTGTTCATTGTTTCATTGTTCATTTTCTTCTATTCATTCATGAAATGGGATTAGATACCTGAAAAATTATATTATTATAATATTCTTATGTTTCCAATCAACCTTTCTTTCGCTGTCGAGTCATGCAGTAGTCTTGGACGCTATTAACGCTTCCACCTGAATGGATACAGATTAGACGAATCGACTATTATATATGCACGCACAAATATGTTGATGAACCTCTTAAAGATTACAAGATAATTGCTTGATGATAAAATAGATCTTCAGGCCAAAAGAATGTATCGAGCCATGTGCGTTCGTTTAAAGATCACATACAACATTATTTGATTACGTGCTGGACAGTAACAACCATTACAGCTCACAGTTCATAATAAGTATATCATATTTTTAAGGGTCACACATATATGCATTATTTTAGGCAACCGATCTGTTAAAATACATATAACAAGGCATAAGATTACATTGGAATAGAGCGCACAGAGCACACTATATAGTAGTAGCAAAGAGTCTCTTTTATCTCTGTTGTCCCCTTTGAGTCCCTGATATACGTCACAGCCTCTAAACCCATAATTTTCTTAGGCCCATAAGCCACCCATGCATGTTTAGCAATTTAATCATGCACGCATGTGACCAGTCAAAGGGTATAGTCTATGACGGATATCAGTGCCTAAAGAGCTCCAAAACCGCACAACAGCAATTAATTACTACTCGTGCTTGTTGTAGATGTGGACGCATACGGTACAGATCGATACTGCCCAGGCAACTCACAAAATCAGCTGTCGTTTCGATCGATAAATCAGGCTTTATTATTATTCACTGATGTTTAAACATTACTAGACTTTTACATTTTGTAAATCTGCACTTGTGTCTTATTGGTGCTTGTAACTGTGTGTCATTTTCCATTTCCGCCAGCACTGTTTCAAATTCAGCCGCACTAATTATTTTATCCTCGATTGGAAGCAAATACAGCTTACTTATCGTATTGAGACTTTTATATGCCGCTGCAAGAAATTCTGAATAGGTGCGTACTCGTGAATAGAGTTGTTGTTGTTGTTGTTGTTGTGGGGCTTACGCCATTTTTCAGCACACGATAGGCTATACATGGCGGCCAGTATTAAGGGTGGAGGAAGAAACCGGGAAATCCGCGGAAAGAACCACCGACCCACGAGAAGCTACTGGCAAGCTTTCTCACATATCCACATTCGCCGAATCTTAGACTCGAACCCACGCAGACAGAGGTGAGATGGCAGTGATCCGTAACGGAGAGCGCTTTAGACCACTCGGCCACTCGGGGCCCCCGTGAATAGAGTCGTATCGAAATTAATTTGCTTGCACCAAATGGAGACACCGGTTACTATCGATATAGCTTCAATAATAATTACGATTGGTGCACATACAATGGTTATTTATGCCGTGATTCCAAATACACCAAGACCACCAGTTGTTGCTGTGGCTAGTCCAAAAATAGCATCTACGACCAAACGTGCACGTTGAATTTTGTCTTGGTAATTCATCCCGCACATGTTTTTCCGCTAATCATTTGTCAACATTTCCATTTGACTCCACGTACCTTTACTTCCAGTTATGATCAACAAGTGTGAACCGGACTCGCGCACCTTTAATATGTGGCTTTTAGTTCTATCAAAGCCATTTTCAACAGAGAACCTAAAGTAAGTCGACCATTTACTAAGCTTACCCCGTCATCTGGTTTCTCATCCTTTTTGATTAATATTCCCGTAATTTTGCCTCAGAAAGTTACTACTTGTGGTTGTGGTGGCACGTTAGAAATTTGTTTATCCATGCTTTGTTTTGTTCAAGCGATTTGGTCATCCACGCATTGTTTTGTTGCAACCTTAGTATCAACGGTCTTTGATATTAGCAACCGACACGCCGCTGTTTCGGATTGCACCGTTGTCAGTGATTTCAAACAGATCCCTTACCACAAAGTCGCCTTTGAGCCTGACGATAATATCTTGAATGTCGACATTAGAGTTTTAAGTTTACCAGTTTGATCTTCAAAAATCACAAGCTAACCTGGATCGACACCAACAAAAACACGATTAGTAAACTCAGACAAATCCGCTTTGGTGGCATATCGGCTCATATCCACATCATCACCGTGTCGTGGAGCTGACTAACGCCCGTAAATGTTAATAGTCATTTTGTATAATATTAAACATTCATTACGAAAAATAAAAAACTGCTTGCGGGGTTGGGGAATGTTCAAGTGCACGCAACGTTTCAACAACAAGATGACCGCATATGGGACCATCCAATCGTGTTTGTGCTGGTATAGTCGAATAAAACAGTGGTTGTCTTCCGTGCCTGGTTAAATAATTAGCAGCTTCAACTGGCAGTGCAAGTCCATACGAGTCAAAATACAAACTATATTGAGGTGTTACCACGTATACGACCAAAGGAGTGACAGATCCTGCTGACGAATCCAGGCTGACGATATCTGTTTCACGTGTGCGTGGCACCATCAGTGCAATATCATCTCGCATAAAGACACCACAAAGTTATTTGATTGACTTTATCATCGCGATTAAATCAAGATTGGTCAATTGATGTATCAACAGCATGTTCTTCTGTAACCTGGTAATAGAAGACTTCAGCCTGAGGATATTCGACGGTTCGTTCATTGTTCGCAGCGGTGTATCACTAATAAAAACACAGTAAAAGTCATTGCTGGTGAGCAATTGCTGGGTCTTAAAAAAATGCCTTCAACATCTGCATGGATATTTCTTACGTGTGTGCTTGATGTGTCGGTTAAGTAACCGAGCAATAGTATTTATCCATACGTTGTGCAATACCGATTCTGATTCTCTAAATTCACTCAGTAACAAATCAATTTGGACTCGTCCATGCTGCCCATAGTGCAAGCGGATAAAAGCCGCTGTCGTAAGTAAACACATTAACAGCGATACATGGATTAATTGTTTCAAATCTGTTCAGAGTTTGTTTGGTAACTTGCACGGGAAATTCAGTATCACCAAAATTAAGATCACCCAAATGTTGCTTTAATTTTCGAGGTAGGTCTTGGTTATCACTTGCAGGATATAACACCGATACAATTGCTTATTCAAAAGTGACCAAAAGTTTTTAATCGTATTTATTAATAGTTGTCGAGCGTCTTTGCCTGGTTTGTTTGTGGGTGGGATAATTGCCACGAATATACTCGACTTCAGTAGCAATAGTAGATGCAAGACGATGAGACCGTTTTGTTCATACTCACCTATTATCAGCTTTTCTTGCACCTCTTGGTATTCGGATATTATGCTAACGTGCAAATTGCTTTAAGTGTTGTATCTTTGTTTAAATAATCATTGTTGTTGTTCCAGTGGCAACCGGTGGTGGTTTTTCATTAAGTGCATATTTGGGTCTCTATAGTTCAAGTATGTCAGCCTTTCTTAAACTACTTGGTGTGTATATTCCATGCTGCCGTTCGAGCTGTTCCAGCTGAGGCACGTAGCATGCATATATATGAATGAAGGCATCTTTCATATTTTATTAGGATCAGAAACTGCAATCGCTTCAATCCTAGTTAGTATTTCGTTTATTTCGGTTTTATTTATTTTTCTACCTGTCTGTGCAGCCACAGGCGTTTGTGGTGTCGGTTTATTATTTTGCGCCTGATTGTATTCACGAACAGATCCACGGGGTCGGCAAAGCTGATTATATGCCTTTACTCCGATACTGCATTTAAGACATGTCCGAGCGCCTGGACCTTGAGTCAAGAACATCGTGTGTATTTTACAGTATTCTTAATGACATGTTCTGCCACAGAGTTTGTATTTTCAAAGGCAGACAGCTTTGCACTTATTACGTCCCAATGTCATGGAGATTTATATACATATTATCAAGCGTTTATCTAATCAGTGGAAACTCTTCTACAGTTCAGATATCCATGTGTTCTTTAATCTTTTTACAATTTTTTATTTCTTTTTATATCTTTAATGCAGAGACCTGCACCAGGAGTGCACTGATTTTAAAGCTGGGTGGATGGAGGGCTTTAAAGAGCCCATTTCCCAACTTTATGGTAATTCGAAGTTTTAAATCAGGCTTTCTCAAATAAAGTAACTCGTTATCATTGGCATCCTCAAAATTATATGCAAGAGAATAAAATAAATAGCGCTAACACGAGATGGGCCACAAGCTGTACACTGGAATGGAATAATATAAAATTCCTTGAAGGTAAATTTCTTTCATCGTTTTTGCTCCGTTTCTTTCACTAGCGGCATCTAAAAGTTGTTATCTGTGCGTGTGCTGCAGTTTTTCTCTGTGGCTATAATATATAACACTTTTCGCTTATCCACTAACGAGTAGTGAGTTCGGATGCCGTTCTATATCAATGCATAAAAACGTTTGTTTAATTGATCTGCTCTTGGATATCCTATCATTACAGCTAGAACAAGTCTCATTACAAACATCTGACGTTTCAGTCCCTTCAGATGCAGTGGGCGACTTATTCATCTTTTGCGACTCTATTTTTTCCTGCACTATATTCTGTAAATTCAGTAACTTGCTTTGCTGATAGATTTGCAAAATTTATTTCGTTCCATTTCTGAGGTCATTCCCAAGTTAATTAATTTGTCAATGTGTTTCGCGTACGTCTCTGAGAACGAAAAATAGCATCTTTTGAGCCTCTTGATGAATCTGTTTGATATATTGAATCGATAAAGTGATCTCAGTTTATCCTTTACACCTTTGATATACCAGTTCTTTGATAAATTCACACCACTATTAAGAACTCAATGATTTCCTTCAAAATATTTGCAGATTCAATTTCTTGAGTATTTTCCGACATTGTATATAAACCACCACAGCATTTCTTAAATATTCCAAGCTATTGCAGAGAAAATCAATGAATAGCCTCTATGCAGTACCTGGTTATCGATCAAAATTGTAGCTGAATTACTAATTCATTGTTAGCACTGCGGTACCGATCGGTACCGAATGCAATCACATCTATAACAAGCACGAATAGTAGTAAATTGCTGTTTGTGCAATTTTGGAGCTCGTTTGGGCACTGATACACCTCATAGGCTCTACCCAAATGGACTAGTCAGATGCTTCTTGCCTTTTTGTATTGACTAGTCGCTTAAAGCTCTATAGTAGTAACGGTTTCTTGCCTTTCTATATTGACTAGACGCTTAAAGGTCTATAGTAGTAACGGTTTATTGCCTTTCTGTATTGACTAGACGCTTAAAGGTCTATAGAAGTAACGGTTTCTTGCCTTTCTATATTGACTAGACGCTTAAAGGTCTATAGAAGTAACGGTTTCTCGCCTTTCTATATTGACTAGACGCTTAAAGGTCTATAGAAGTAACGGTTTCTTGCCTTTCTGTATTGACTAGACGCTTAAAGGTCTCTAGAAGTAACGGTTTCTTGCCTTTCTGTATTGACTAGACACTTAAAGGTCTATAGAAGTAATGGTTTCTTGCCTTTCTATATTGACTAGACGCTTAAAGGTCTATAGGAGTAACGGTTTCTTGCCTTTCTGTATTGACTAGACGCTTAAAGGTCTATAGTAGTAACGGTTTCTTGCCTTTCTGTATTGACTAGACGCTTAAAGGTCTCTAGAAGTAACGGTTTCTTGCCTTTCTGTATTGACTAGACGCTTAAAGGTCTATAGGAGTAACGGTTTCTTGCCTTTCTGTATTGACTAGACGCTTAAAGGTCTCTAGAAGTAACGGTTTCTTGCCTTTCTGTATTGACTAGACACTTAAAGGTCTATAGAAGTAATGGTTTCTTGCCTTTCTATATTGACTGGACGCTTAAAGGTCTATAGGAGTAACGGTTTCTTGCCTTTCTGTATTGACTAGACGCTTAAAGGTCTATAGTAGTAACGGTTTCTTGCCTTTCTGTATTGACTAGACGGTTAAAGGTCTATAGTAGTAACGGTTTCTTGCCTTTCTAGTATTGACTAGACGCTTAAAGGTCTATAGAAGTAACGGTTTCTTGCCTTTCTGTATTGACTAGACGGTTAAAGGTCTATAGTAGTAACGGTTTCTTGCCTTTCTGTATTGACTAGACGCTTAAAGGTCTATAGTAGTAACGGTTTCTTGCCTTTCTGTATTGACTAGACGCTTAAAGGTCTCTAGAAGTAACGGTTTCTTGCCTTTCTGTATTGACTAGACGCTTAAAGGTCTATAGGAGTAACGGTTTCTTGCCTTTCTGTATTGACTAGACGCTTAAAGGTCTCTAGAAGTAACGGTTTCTTGCCTTTCTGTATTGACTAGACACTTAAAGGTCTATAGAAGTAATGGTTTCTTGCCTTTCTATATTGACTAGACGCTTAAAGGTCTATAGGAGTAACGGTTTCTTGCCTTTCTGTATTGACTAGACGCTTAAAGGTCTCTAGAAGTAACGGTTTCTTGCCTTTCTGTATTGACTAGACGCTTAAAGGTCTCTAGAAGTAACGGTTTCTTGCCTTTCTGTATTGACTAGACGCTTAAAGGTCTTATAGGTGTAACGGTTTCTTGCCTTTCTGTATTGACTAGACGCTTAAAGGTCTTATAGGAGTAACGGTTTCTTGCCTTTCTGTATTGACTAGACGCTTAAAGGTCTTTAATACCACGGCCTCTTATTTCATCACTGTTGAACAAACCCAGAAAAGAAGAATGTCTATTTTGTGAATAACAACAATTTTGCCGAGAAACAAAATTCATTTGGTTATAAAGAAGCAATTGCGTCAACAATACTGCGACCGATGATAATGTGACATTTGCATTGGATCATTTTACAGTATATTTGTCATTGATCATGGATTCAATTCCGTTCACAAAATATTCTGCCCTGCCTGCAGTATTGTAAATCATTGATGTTCTGGTTATATCCTAAGCTAACTTATCCAAAATTTAACTTTGGCAGATTTTGGAAAAAAACATTACTACAATGGATAGTGCATATTCGTTTATTTGTTTGTTTTGGGGGTTGGGGGGTTGGGGTTGGGGGTTGGAGTATATACAAAACAATTGTAGAGAAAATCACTCTTCACCCATGTAAAATTACCACAATGTAGCTGCCTTGATACTCAGTAACGGTTTATGTTTCTCGCCTGGAAATGATACTCTGTATGTGTCATCTAGTCTCATGGCAGTGATCTTGGGAATAGTTGTTAAGAGCAGCAATTATACTGGATGCTTGACAGGCATTAAAACTGACGCATGCACATCTTATAATTGCATGGTGTCATGATGTGGATGCGTCAGCCACCAAAGTAATTTATCAGATTGGTCGCTACATTGTTGATGGCATATTCAGTGTCAAATCCAGTAAACTGAGTCAAACATAATTCATAATCGTTACATGAATTATGTGATGTAGATAATAATTATTTTATAGTTCCCCTCCGCTCCTAAAAATATACAAAGGAGTGGTTCAGAATTTGGTATGTAGAAAGAAAGGTT
Organism: Megalonaias nervosa; assembly: GCA_016617855.1. Taxonomy (NCBI): domain Eukaryota; kingdom Metazoa; phylum Mollusca; class Bivalvia; order Unionida; family Unionidae; genus Megalonaias; species Megalonaias nervosa. The sequence goes on along the minus strand of JAECUM010020744.1, from coordinate 13,197 downwards.
GTATATACATACACATCTCAGGCCCCAACTATGTTTAAGTGAGGTAGCTGCTTATGTCTTCAAGTATTTTAAATGAATAACGGGTATATTGAAAAGAGGAGTTTCACAAATACGTAGCATAAAATACGCATGCAAAGCATGCCAAAAAGTGCGAAAAATTCCATTTGGCGAGAGAGGCTTTTCTTAAAGCATTATAGCTGCTAGATTGGAAAACTCTGTTCTCGTCATCGAGTTAAATGCAGGTGTAAACAAGGACTATAACGCTGCCAAATATTGACGCGAATTGGCAATGATCAAACTTTTTCTAGCTGTCTTGACAGAAACAGTTTCCATGGTAAACTTGCAAAAGAACTGAATCAGGCTGCAAACGTCGATCATTGCTTATAGTTTTCCCCTTTAACCGACCGCTAATCACCATCATCAACTGGCTAAGAAGTTAATGTCTCCTTATTTAATTTGAGGACATCTTTTGTTACCAATTCATTGAGGGTATAGGATATTTGTTTTAAGACTCCGTTTGTTGCTGCGTTGGATTTTAGTGATTATTTGTTTGAGTATGGGAACTCGGTGTTGGGTAGATATTTCTTATCCCAACTAATTAGCCAACTATTAGGTACACGTTTGGGCATACTGAGCCTTTTTCATATAACTTTATGACAGCATGGATTATTTTCGTAAAATGGCACCTCGCAAATTTCTTAATATAAGGAATTTTCTGGAATTTCTCTTGTACAATTTGTTTGTAAATTTAAGATGAGAATAATTTGTATTAGGTGTTTAGGTTATGTTTTGTAGTACGTGGCACAAAATGCCGATCAAAATCTTAGAAAATTATAAGAATCTGAAGCAACCCTAAGTGTTAAGTTGAATTTGTGGTATCAGCGCGTTTTAAACCCTTCAGCTGACAACGAATGTAGTGGTGAGATCCTTGGAAATATGATAACCATCGTAACCATAGGCCGCAAGTCAAACCCACGCAGTGGGTACGACATTGTTTTACGTTTTCGCTCCGGCGTGAGGTACTTATGAAAATGCAATGCAATATGCGTATCATGTCAGTAGTCTGAAGAAACGAAAATTAAATGGATATCTCAGTTTACGAATAAAAACGATCAAAATCTGGGAGACACTTTCCTCTTCAAATGGCAATATCTATTTTGATGTAATTTAAAATGAATATCATTTTCATATTCCTTGCAATGCTGGCAAAACGAATAGCGTTTTACTACTCGGTAGCAAACTTGTGATTTTGACAAAGTCACAAAGATCAAATATTAGCAATCCATACCAATAACAAGGAAACACGGATATTAGTCCAGAAAAATTTGGAAAAACATGCTAATGCTAATTGCAGCGTTAGCAATAGCTGCCATCATTGTATTTATTCATTTGTTTGATAATAGGAAAATTCATTACCAACGAAGATACACTGTGTAAATGTTTGGGATAAGAGATCACAGCTAAAAGGCCCCTTTTGAGAGTTGTAACAGAGTATATTAAGAGACGAGAAAATAAATTGGTCAAAGTTTACACTGACATTGCGCCAATTATAACGTCTGGTAAATTTATGTCTCCCGTCTATAATGACAGCCAGATGAAAATCTGGTAAGCAGTTTAATTGAGATAACCAGTTAACAGTCATTTCTAAGCAGAATAATTGAAGGGGGTGTCGACCACCTGGTTTTCTGTGAAAAGTATGACAGACTTTGACAATAATACCATGTCAGAAACTTATATATATATATATATATATATATATATATATATATATATATATATATATATATATACATATATATACTTATATACGCATATGCTCTCTATTCTTATTGAACAACAAGTTTTGAAAGCTAATCGTTGTAAGGTTTCTGGTAAATGGATGAACGTTACAGAAAAATCAGGAACAAGCTATCTTAAAATAATTGTGAAGTCACAACAGATATTAATAAAAATATAACCTTTTCCAGTGATCATATAATTTATTGTTGTTGTTGTTGTTGAGGTTGGGTATTGTACTCGATTCGACAAATATGAAAACATGCAATATCTTTTAGGTAGACGTTTGTCTAAAAGCTATACGTTTTCTTCCCTTACCTTTAATAATTAGAATCTCATGATTCCGCTTAAGAATATGGACTGTTAATAGTCATTCATTTATGTGCTTGAATCTATTATAGATTCTTTTGGACAAAAACTAATAATAGTGCTGTTTTGCAAAATGAATTGGCATTTATTTGGCTAACCTTATAATGACTGTAACAGAACTGTGTGCACAAAGTCGACATTGTATCGTATTTTGATGTAAATATAGAATGGGTAGTGCTGGTGCGTACAGCATTACGCATGGTATATGTTTTAATTCTGTCGAAACTTACGTCCTTTTCGACCGACTTAATGTGGCACGTGCAAGTGTCTGCGGTAGAAGGTTGCATACTTTTGAAAGTACCGTCACTGGTTTCCGCTACGTACAAGTATATCGAAGTTGAATTTTTCTTTCTGGTTACATTCCATTGGCACTTTGTAAAGAAACGGTCTTGTTCGCAACAGGATTTTCAGCGGTAGAGGTATATAATGATTGCACACGTCTGTGGTTGACAGAGAAGTTTATTACATGACGTGTTTCTGAATTGTTTAATGCAAAATGGGCACTAGATCAGAATTATATTGTATAGCAAAGGGTGTCAGAATTGTATATGTAATAGTAGGACCGAGATCACTACATACACATACATATTGTACATACCTAACTTCAAATGTACCTGCATTAATTCATAACCCGATCAATGTGACAGTACCTGTTTTAAAGATATAGACTGACCAGATATTCAGTGTAAATGTTTTGAAACATAAACAACATACCACTTATTATTAAGCTTTAAAAATATTTTTTTAAAAAATCACATTAACCGGCAGAAAAAAAACTGGGAAAATACGTTATCATATATGGTACCCGTCAGTTCCAGGTCCCGTTGACTAATTCAAGTTGACAATGCCAGTTTCTTACGTTTCTCACGTGATTGTTGATGTAAATTCATCTCTCAAAAAGACTTCTCGGAACTTCTTGACTGACTTTATCATCGTGAGCAAATCAAAACTGGTTATTGAACGCAACAGAGAGGCCACAACGAAAGACCTTTGGGTATTGTCCCGGGTAGTCGAAGACCTTTTTCTGAGGATTTCTTGGGAATCTCAGTGGGTAGTCTAAGACCTTTTTCTTTTTTCTTATTGATTTCCGAGCCATGCCAGATGCGGTTCTGACGGGGCCCCTAACACATCCGCTTTTGCAGCCTTGGGAGCTGCAGCTACCAACAACGCAGGAACTGAATCTTTTGTGTAGTACATGAAAGTGCATATCAACCACGGACTGCCTGTACAGGTTCATGTTTTCCAACTAAAAGTAATTAACCTCGTACAACATAGTGAAGTCCATTTGGGAAATATGCATACCTGTGATTGATGTCCGTGCAAATTTGACCATAGCTTGTGTTTTGCGACATGATTGTTTCAAAGCCAAGCAAAGATTATTTCGTGGTTTCTTGATGACCCAGTGAGAAATGTCAGGCCTCCGATCCGGTCAAATATCATCGCATTATGTTCTTGTGCGACACTCATCATCAGAGCCAAATCTTGAAACACACCACCACGTTTTGGTGCGAAGACACCTCGTTGGGTACTAGGTGGCCGTGAATACTATTGAAAGACGCTTTGTGTCGAGGCTGTGGTGAGCGTGAGAATCAACAGCGTTAATGTGTCTCCAGAGCCACTAAATGACAACAACGCATTTCTACATCCACCGAAGGGGTTGTCACAGGCATCCACAAAATCAGTTCCATCAACTCAACTTTTCCGTCAACACCAGCTACATGCCAAATTGCATCGTTAGCGTTGGTTTTGTTTGGTATAGTATGTCTGTATGTTTGGCTCCGAAAACAGCCTTGCTGACATCTCTGAAAAGCCCTAATACGTGACTGAGAGGAATCGCGCACGAAAATGATAGCGAGATTCCATGAAGTTGTACTCGACGCTTAAAACGTCTAAGGTTATGATTTAAGATTCCACTTTGAATATTGTGCCGGCAATACAAGGTCTACCAGGCATATCAGAGGATTTCGAGTCCAAGAAAGCACCAGGCGCAAGTTGATGTGAGATTTACTAAATATGATCTGAATGTTCGTTTGAGTCCTTGTGAATCATCATAGACGGGACAGCAGATCTCGCATAATCATTATTGTAACGGGCAAGCCCTATTATCTTCTTAGCAATGTCCATGTTGTCCAAAGAGGATTCGATTTCCATTCTGTCGTTGAGATAACGTACGCTGGTGAACAACTCTATGGTCACGTTATTGACAAACCATCCTTAGCAGTTGCATGGGCGCCTTTTTAAATTTTTCGTCGCTTCCAAGAAGGCCAAACATAGGTGAAAATACCAAAACGTGTCATGCATCTTTTATTCCTATATTTTGTTTAATGGAATCTTTAGTAAGGTACGAGTAATACTGAAAATCTCAGACACTTCTATCTACAATCACAATTGTGTGCATGTCGAACGCTGTATCTGATACTTCTTTGAATTTTTGCTGTGGTGAAACTTTATGCATTATCAGTTTCGTTTAATACCTTTATGCGAGATTGCTTTGATGCCTGGGCCCTATCATCATCTGTAATTTGTTTTCCATTGAACTATTTACAGCCACTGCAGCTCGCCCAGATGTTATTGGGCAGCTTCATTATTGATTCTATTGACTGACGCGGGAATTGTTGCTGTGTATGGAAGTGGAATTTATCCTGGAAGTGTAAACGCCGTTTGTGTAGTCACTAGATGCCATAGTCGTTTTCGATTCGATTGAAACAACTGCGATCCAAATGTTTGCATCCGATACAAAAGGAGCACTTTTTCATGTTGTCAGCGACTCGCATTGCTACTTATTAAGCGACTGGTGCAGCATGCGAGGTGGGGGCTGCGAGCACCTTCGTAGCGCCTGTGAATAATTGCTGGACAACAGAACTTTGACCATTTCTGTATTGTCACCTAAACGAGGTTTTATGCGTTCACAGCACGCATGGATTATCACACATCCGCGTACATCTATCGTCATATTCGAATAGGAGGATATCTAATGTCCCGTTGTACCGTTAAGGTCCAACACGTGCCTATCCTGGTCAACAAGAGTAAAACAAGGTGAGTCAACGTAGGAATGTTGCATGGAAGATACACAGGCGTGGGAGTAATTGACAGCTGATAACCTGGTGGGGTATTAGAGGATATTCCAAACAATATCTAACCCTGCGACGCGATACTTTATGAACCTGAAATGTTCGCTTCGTAACTGCTACTGATAGCGTCTCATGTTAGACTAGCCTGCATGGTAATGGTGATCCTGACAATGTCTGGTTAGATTTCCCTCATAAAAGATTACTTTGTCCGAGGGGATCTCATTAATGCCATCGATCCAATCAAGAGCCGTTCGCATCAATGTCAGCCTCATAATCTAGAGACTCCATCGAGATGGCAGAGCTGAGTGGGGGTTTGTGTTTCACGTATGACAATTGTTTAGACTCTTTGCCTGTCAGCAAAGAAATTCTCCTTCGGATCTCTTCATTGACTGAGTCCTTGTCGTACGTGCCTCTGGAAAGTCCAGTAACATTCTATGTTCCTTTTTGACAGTCCTCTGAAGACAACTTTCGTTTCTGAGACTCTTTCATCAAATACCTGGGTACCTTTTGCGACTACACCTACTTCATCACGCATTTCCTCGATGTCGCCTCCGATTATATCTAATCCTTCTTGGAATTTCTCAATCGCGGCAGACACGCGTCCGATAGTGTTATGTATATCTATATTGTGTATTTAATTTTTTATATGGTTGCAGATTGTATTGATCATTTATAAGCAAGATATTGTATAGCAAGTTTTTGTCCATGGTCGAAGATTCTATTTTGGGATAGTGGTGCTAAAGACTTTTTACAGCTTAATAATAAGCCTGTGTACAGTTTGGGGTTCGTAATAGAGTTGTGAAGATCTATATAAGGAGAGAAGTGAATGATTATACCTATTCCTATTTTAACATCTGTCTAGTGGAATCAGTCTTTTATTTGTGTTCAGTTATAGTTTGAAAGAAAATTATATATTTAAATGATTGATTTGAATTATAAAGAGCTCATTGACTTTTCCGACTAAATCACTATTTGGGGATTATTGTGAATTTATTCAATTACATTCTGGATTATATACTTGTGATACGTCAATATTGTTAGCTTATCCATATATTCAAAGCTGTTGACATATCAGCACATTCAATACTGAAATTCATTAGGAACACTATACTTTTGAACTTGTTATATAACTTTTAGGATTATTTGGGATTTTAATTCACAATACTGTAAATGTCTTGTAAGTTGTCATTTTGTATTCTAGGTAAAATGTTATTTGTTGAAGTTTACTAAACTTATTGGTTTTTGTTTCTTTCTGCCACTTAGTTTAAGTCGTAACAATAGTCTCTGCAGTTGTCCTCGTACCCTTGACGCCTTTGGCTGTCTTAGCAATCGGACACAGTTCATCTTTTGTTCCCATCATCTCGGAGCCTTTTTTCTCGATTTCTTTACCTGTTCCGTAGTTTTAGTGGTCTTGGTTGTAATCTCTTTTGTTGGTTTGAGCATATTGTTTCTGTATTGTTGCGACTACAACATATCTTTCACACGTTCGCAAATATTTATATAATTGCGGAGAAGGTCGAAATGTTCGCGGGCAACTTTGATGCGTCGGTCAGCTGCTTCTGCTATGACATGCAGGCAGTTTTTATCATTGTGAATATTTATCATGGTAGTTTAATTAGTTTTGTCCAAAATCTGCGCGATATTTTTCCACCAGTCAAGTCAATAGTGAGGAATCTATACGGGTAGGTTCCTGTTTTCAATGTCATGCTCGTCAACTCCACGAAATATCATCAATATGTTGCTGTTGTCCCTGATCATTTAACACACCTGTGAGTATCGTTGTGAAACATAGAATAACGGCTATTTTTATGCTGTCGACGGCAAAATATTCTAATGTGATTGTCTTGCCGGTCAATAATCAAACCATCGTAGATTATTATGTTCCTGAATAAGGTCGTCAATCGATGATCTCGGACCAGCGCCGAAATGATGAGAACAGAAGATGAACCGGATCCGATTGTTAAGATTTACTTGCTCCTGCCAAGACAAATTTCCCGTCGGTGGTTTGAGTGCAAGCAGTGAAGTTCACCAGCTGATCTTTAGTTTCTCCCACATGATGGGGCACATACAAAAATGCACTAACCATTGTAGATATTGCTAGCAGATACAAGGAAGCCGAGCTGTTTACGTCCAAAACTTTCAACGCAGACGCACTGAAACGTATCGACTGACGTTCGTCGCTAACACGACCGCAGCATCTGCAAGTGGACCCGGGCAAAGAATTTGTTAGAGACGTTGCTGCGTTGTTGAGGAAACATCATGTGCTGGTGTGTCATGGACATGTCAGCATACACTGCGACCAGGCTATTGTGGGACGATTTAAGCAAATACTTGCGGAACGGGTATTCAAACACCAGCATGCACAAACATTGTTGAAGAATGATCTAGCGCGGTATCACGAATGGCTGACACGGCTTCGCTTGGTCATAGCAGCCTTGAATAATGAAACCACGCGCACGATTAGGGTGAAGCCAGCTGACGCGATTACGTTGAAGACTGTTGGAGCCCAAAACCCTGAAGCGGTTTCACATCCACCCGCGTTAGACTCACTCGAAAACAAGTTCGTGCTGTATCTGTACGCACAGGCAGTCAGAAGGCGAACGACGTTGTGCTACTGACTTAATATGGTCCGTCGAAATGCTTAAGTGCTCGACCGAATAGATTTTCCGGGCAAACATCATACTACCAGTAGCGTGTTTGTTCAGTAGGAATACAAAATTAGCACCAATATTTATTTTGGAATCTGCGCATGTCCGGATATTAAGTGAGGACAAACTTACACTGGTGCCCAGGTATGCACCTATGTGATGTTTCTTTGACCGGATACGATGTGCCTCCTGTGCATTTCTTTAATTGTGGTAATCTTCAATGTCCTCACAGTCTTTGCTAATCGTCGCACGCAACTGACACAAAATGTAATATTGCCTCGCAGAGTTAAGGCCACAAACATGCTGCCATCAAAACGTAAATTTATCTTCTACCTCAGTACATGTTACTTGTAGCTCGCATCAGATACATTAAAGGTGGAGAATCAGTAACTATGATCATGGATAATCATTACTTTTATACACAGATAGTATTATATGAATCAATAGAATCAATATATAATGTCGATTGATTTATTGATCTACTTTTCTATAATCTATACAAACAACATTCCATTTATCTATATATCAATCTATTCACCTATATGTATCTGGACAACATCATAAATATTTTAAAAACGTATGACACAAATAAATCTAATATCTTAATACAAATAATAGTATATTTCTCTATAGTAGTAGTAATAGTAGTAATGATAGTTGTAGTAGTAGTAGCCGTAGTAGTATTAGTAGTAGTTTTTTTATTTGCAATCAATAAAATTAATTAATTGCTTATGTACAGGTGCATACGTCCATGATTAAAGTTTTATTATTATAAATTAAATTATCATAATCCTTGGAAAAGATTTATCTGGAGTTCTAAATCAGTGTGAGACCAAATCCAGTGTGTAATCTGATTCCAAAGAGAGGATTAAGTAATATATATTTTTTTGTCAACAGGATATATCAATGTATGACAACCTCACCTTTTGGGGAAGACGGATTTCAGCAGGATACATCAGTGTATGACATACTCACCATTTGGGGAAAAGGGATGCTTTTGTTATCTTCTCCAAAGTCAATCTCCATAATCTAATTATATCTGTTGTGTATGCTTCTTCTATATGTTATTCTAGTCTGTGTATTTTATAATTTGCTACAAGCTCAGTGGTCTATTAAGTATCCGTATTCCATGGAGCTCTATGTTTACATGTATGGCAACTGTGGAATAATTGTACAGTGATCTGTCCAGTCCAGAGCAATTAGATCTATGCAAACCCCAATATTAAAAGGATATGTTGATCCTGTAATAAATGGATCTTTTTAAAGACTAAAGTACTCAAAAGAAAGAGCTTGGTTCCGCCTTGAATTATTGCAACATTTATTCAATGCTGCGTGGAGATGCTCCGTTTTACAATACAATTCATAAACAGAGTTTCCCAACTAGTTTGTTTGATAAATAATCACATCAAACACGGTTACAAGTGGCGTTACGAATGACCGTTTATACCCACTAGCTAACTGATAAAATCAGAATTACACAATACCTTACTGGATTCAAGCTGTGAGCTATTGCAAACAGAAAGGGAGAGACATGAAAGTGAACATCACTAGATAAATCTCTTCCCACTGCTCCGTAAGCACAGATTATGGAACTGAATACAGAATTATCGGTAAGTAATTAACTCCATAGGCAGAGAAGAATTTCAAACATTAAAGTTCAGAGAAACGGATGAATAGTTGAGAGTGACACGCCTCAGTTGAGAAATGCAGGAAATGGATTTAGAAGTTGTATTTTGAAAATTAAATTTTGTATTTTCTGGCAAAGTGATATTTGGAAATTAGGTTATGTTATAAACCTATTATTCCGCTAATTTATATTTGTTGAAAATTAGTTGGGATATCAGGAACTGTATTTCTTGCATGAATATCACAAATAAAGTAGGAGATGGGGGAAAGGGTAGGCGACCTGGTATTTTTTGACCAACAGTGGATTGATAACTTTCATAAAAATATTAAATATTGTTGATCAAGTTTATGGAGTACCAAGCTTAGCAATATTACTGCTTTAGAAAGGTTCGATAGACTAACAGCATTTGTTCCTTTTTTTTTCTTTTTCTTTTTTTTACGGCACAATAACAGTGGGTTATTGATTGGCAAAGCAAGTGGAGTTAAGTGCATTGCCCAAGGAAATATCATGGTAGCGGTCCTGTGATGTTCCTATGATATGATTCAAACCTGCAACCTTTCGGTGCGAGTTTCTGAACACGAATCACTAAGCCAATGTGCCTCCTTACTGATATGAAAGGACCCAACCCAAAATCTTGGCGGGCGAAAATACAAAATTGCTATAACAGATCCATGTTGTATGGAATTTTTTCCACTAATAGTTGTGTTGTGTAAATGGCAATAACCTCCAACCGAAGACACTTTATTCCTTCAGTTAACACTGGACTCCACTAATTCAGGTAAAATGTCTCCAGCCATAGATAGTATATGTACGGCAAGGGGTTGGGAAAATTTCTTCATTTGTGGACAGAAACCAAACCAAATAATATGACCATCTGTTTTGATGCCTGCCTAAATGAACATACACTACATTTGAAATCAATTGACTGAATTCTCTAATAGGGTGAGTTATCATATGTCGGCTAGTTTGATACAAAAATAATTACATAAGGGTCAATTTATTTTTTAGCTGTCATTGAAGCTGAACCTGTAAAGTATTTCTTTTAAGCATAAACAATATTCTGATCATATTTGTCTATCGTCTGAGAAGGGGGATACGAAAACGTGAATTATTTTGTAAAGTGGACGGTTTTAAATTACTATTCTTCCTAAGTCGAAATTGTATATTTTATACTTTGCAATTAATTTTTGCCTTATAAAACAGAATCATAAAACGTCATATAACTTTTTGTCTTCCTTTCTTTGTAGAACTGATAACATTATGCGCAGCATATTTTACATATCTCTAAGCCTGATGAAGCTATACATAAATGTAACATCAAAAACTTTCAAAATTTGTGAGTTATCCATCGGAACAACACTGATAACAATGAATGTGGTTTAACGAAAATAAAATATGTCTGATGGAATCCAAAGATTTAAAATATGATGTTGATGAGTTTGATGAATATGCTGCCAGGGCAAATTCAACATGTATATGTATAAACACGAATCTGAATTCGACTATTATCTCTTTCATCCTTTCTGATTAACTAAATGTGCATGCTTTCTACGATTACAATGCATGACCTTTAGTAGAATATGGGTTATTTGCATGACAACCAACAGAAATATAACAAAAATGCAAATGTTGCTAATTGATAATAAATTTTTTACCTCGATTATTGTAATTGTCTTTCCATTATCATGCATACTATTATGTCATAGAATAACATGCAAATAAATCTATAATTGTACGTGAAAAATAAACTCCAGATGTAACCCTTAAAACCGATGCGGTCTAATTTTGAAGTATAGATCAACCATGTGGCCAAATTTTGGTCTTCCCCACTGGTAAGCTATCCGAATTTGACTATAATCTTCTGATTTCCTATTTAAGTGTCAGAATAATTTATTCGAAATCCTGCTGCGCCTGAAACGATGATGAATTATCTTTTTCTATACAACGAAAAATGAGTGTTAAACTTAGATTGTGGCAAGTAAGCTTCACAATTTTTGACTGAAAAGATCTACTTTTACTAGAACAGATACCATCCTGATATTAATACTACAAAATGGAAATAAAGAAAGATACAGTTCTTAACCACCTACCCCCCATGACTGGACTGAATATGAATAGCTAATAAGTCTATAGTCATGAAAATCTTCTTTGAATACTGATTATATTCGATACTGATTATACTCGACCATATTGCACGATTCTCAAAAATGCAGTGATGAGTACGCAGTCAATGCTATTTTATTTGGTCATTCATTGAAATTCTCTTACGTTGTGACAATTATGCACAAATTTTTAAATAAATTTTCTTGCCGATACATCTGGATTATCAGCCTAATCAGTTCATTCCGTCTTCTAACGCTAATCGTATTAATCGTAATTGTATTAATTTCCTTTAAATATGACGAATAATTATTCATACTACCGACATGTTGTAGGATAAAGAATGTGTTCTGACACAGGAAAATTTAATGGCAAGCTATTAATTCTTACAGCAGCCGCAATGCAAAGTCAGAATGATGTGTAGAGAATCTTCAGTCAGGAATTAAATATAGTTTAAATGGATTATCAAAATCATATATCTGGCAACGTTACATGTCTTCAGCGAATGAATGTAAAGAAGGTACTTTTTAACATATAAGCACAAACACAAAAATATGATTCGTCGCCCTAAATTAAAGTAGCGCCGTATTTCATTCAGATTCTCACACCGATACCATGGCTTGCAAAATTGGCAGCATAGTGGGATTTGCAGGAGCATTTGCAGCTTGTCGGACGTTCGAACCTAACAACCATCACCTGTCCAACTGTCACATGACCAATACATTAAATCGAGAAAATATATATTAACAAATATTTATCAATTGGATTACATGAACATTTCAATATGCTCTAAAACATTCGCACTAATTTACATGGGATAGACGTCAACATAAAATATTTCGATTTTATTCTAATGAGCAGGACGTGGTTTTCTCTGCTCTGGCGATAGGCAAACTGACCAAAACCCTCGGGTTAGGCAAAGACATTATAATATTGCTTGCACGTTATTTTGACCATTTCTGTATACGGAGCACACCATCACTGGCAGACATGTTAACACCTCAACAAGGTACATTATCAGCTTTCACATAGGTGACATATTAACACAGCTGGATACGCATTTTGTGGAGGTGATATTTATTGTTCACTGTAGGTTCATTGTAAGGTATATTCATTAACTTAAAATACCAATTTCACTTCTTTCGGAAAACCAATTTTTGAATAATATACCCAACACAGGTTTCTAGGTACTATAAACATGTGACCTATGACACTGTTGACACGTTCTTAGCACTTTGATAAATTGAAGCAAGTACCATCCACGTCTATTTAAAAGGGAGTGTAGTGTTACAAAAATGGAGACGGACTGTTGTGGAATTGATTTAATAATTTCATTTGTAAAGCTAGTAAAATCACATGACAGCTTTCATGCAGTTTCAGTACCGTATGAATGCTAAAGTTTACATATTTTGCATATCTAACGATTATTCAGGTAATCTGTCAAGAAATATAGCCTCACTTAAGGTGGCCTAAATCTATCTATAAATTTATCTATCAGTATGTCTATAATTAGTTATACTTCTCTAAATATTAGTCTATACCCAGCTAACGTGATGCATTATATGCATCCGTGCGTGCGTGTGTGCGTAATATATATATATATATA
>JAECUM010020743.1:0-22392 GCA_016617855.1 Megalonaias nervosa | reverse complement strand
TGGTGAGGATAGTATATTTGTGTGTTTTATGCTTGCTCGTTCTTTGGTGAGAATAGTATATTGTGTGTGTTTTATGCTTGCTCGTTCGTTGGTGAGGATAGTATATTGTGTGTGTTTTATGCTTGCTCGTTCGTTGGTGAGGATAGTATATCATATGTGAAGTGAGTGTGAGGCATGTTTTCCTTCACGTCCGTGCTTGAAGTATATAAAAGCATAGCGTTCGTCATTCGCGCCATTCTACACAGAATAAAAAGGAACAGAAAAATGGATTTAATCAACAAGTTAAGAGATAGTTGGTGCTGGATGGTAGATGCAGTCTATGTAGTGGAAAAACTTCAAAAAGAAGTGGAGGTTTCAAGTTAGCCTAGACTTTATGGCGAGACTCAAAGCAGCAAGTTATCATTTGCAAATGATAATAATGGAAGAAGCAGATAAGTTGAGAGGTTTCAACTATCCGAAATATGTGAGAGTAGGAACCTTGAAGGAGATTTTGGATATTGTCGTTGAATTGGAATCTTTTTTGGAAGGTATCTTCTCTTTAACAGAATGGCCTTTTGTCAAAAAAGGCTTAGACAATATCAAGAAAGCGGAAGACCTAATGAGAAAAGTACTGAAAGAAGAAGTGGAAAAGATCAAGGAAACGTGGAAGAAAGAAAGAAAGGACAAAGAAAACCAAAAAAAGAAAGAAGAGTTTGAGAAACTAAATCAGAGCTGGATGAAAATCCAACAAAAATTCAGAGCTCTCGGACATCCTGACTGGATGCCCGAAGAAGAAAAGAGAAAGAAGAAAGGAATTATTGAGAAAGTCAGGACATGGTGGAAGAACTGGAGAAGATAAAAGAAGAACCCAAAGGCCCTTTTCAGGGCCACTTCCAATGCCTCGAAAAGATCTTAATTTTCATTTGGTCTCCACCCTAAACGAATATATATAAAACCCTTCCTCTACTAAAAAACACGAACGCTCTTGATTCGTGTTTGTCTATAGCCCTCTCTCAGGTAGCCTGACGTCACAGTACTTCTCTTTTTGCTACATTGTTACCAGTGTGACGTCATGCCACCTGTCGCTTATCGCTCTACAAACCCACAGTCTACTAGTCGCTATACAAAATTTCCATTGACGCTATACAGGCCCAGGGTGTTCTAGTCCCTCTACCTAATTTTCCATTGACGCTATACTGGCCCAGGGTGAGATTTTATTTCTTGACGCTATACTGGCCCAGGGGGGGTCTGTAATGCTAATTCCCATTGACGCTACGGTAACCCCATATACTACTAGCATATTCACAGGACCTCGCGCAACCAACGGACACGCAGAAATCCCATCAGTCTCTGAGAAACTACGCCATAGGCGCCATTTTAAGTCTTATTATTAAAAGTATTATTAATAATTGTCAACACATACGTAAACATCGATTTATATATCTTATGTAATTTGCATTCTTAACAGAAACATTTCACGTACACAAGTTATAACAAATGATATTCTGTATAGTTTATTATAAGAATAAAAATTACGAAAATTAACAAAAAAAATCATGTACCATGAGTCACACAAAATATCGAAATACATCACAACTGGTGATGAAAAATCCTGGTCTAAATATGTTTAATAAGCTTAAACTGCAATATCACAGTGAGGAACAAAATGTGACGATTGATCCAGAAGTTAGAAGGTATTAGGCAAATGTAAAGATTAATGATTCATAGTATTGTAATTTCTCATAAATTAACTAATGACACTGAAACGGCTGTAGAGGTGCATATAGTTATCATGGATACCCCCACCCCCATAGGTATTGGACCACTAATTTTCCATTGAAATTGATGTTGATAAATTAAAATATAAACATAATACATAGATTAGATTGGCATAAAAAAAACAACTTGGAAAACAATTCTGCTTTCCAGTTTGGTAAATAGGCTTTGTGAAAATCGCGTTTCCATCTTTCTCATGAGAACCCAAACTCTCGTTCCCAGCACTAGAGTTGAGGGATGACGATAACTGCTTCGGTAGTGTTCTACTAGGTGGTTCTCTTTCTCAGATTTCGCATGGGTCCCAAACAATAGATCAAAGACTGCCACTTTGTTTCATTTGTGACGTGTTCGGGTACATATGCAATGCCGCGAAGGTACGATTCGTATAGGCTCTCATAACTCGTCGTACCATCCATGTATATGAGAGTATGTTGATGTGCAAAATATTTCTTTTAATGTTATTTGAAAACGTTCAAGCAGATTAGCTTTGAATTCAGGATTTTCTTTAAAAGGGAGAGCATAATTTCTTGAATTTCTCTTGGAACTGGCCTTTGTCCACTTAGCATTGCGGAGCATGTCGAACACGTAGTTTCAAGACGGCGGGAAGTTGCCAGTTTTTATTGTTTAGTAGTGTGCTGAAAGCTGTATCAGGTAGTTGTTTCAGGAGTTGATTGTAAATATCATTTGGTCCTGCTGAAGTGAAATGAGCTAGATCAGCAGAATCTTGTAGTTCTCTAAGAGAGGAAGACTGTCATCTTCAGCGTTTGCAGATTTGACATTTGAAAGAACATTTTTTTTTTTCGTGTTTTTGACACGGCTGATGTTTCCATAATGTTTCCATAATGTTTGCTTGTGGTGAATTTTTTGAAGATCCTTCAGCTAATGCGTTTAAAATATCTGGTAGTTTTCCTGACCAGTTTTTCATATTTTTTCAGGTTTTTGATACAGTTGTTTGTTTTGCCAACGCTTTTCTTTACCATATTCCTTCTTGATTTAACAAAAGAGCACGAGTTTTAATATAGAGACATAAGAGTTCAATGTTTTCATCTCTCTCTCTCTCTCTCTCTCTCTCTCTCTCTCTCTCTCTCTCTCTTGGTACGACAAGCTTAAACTCGGTATATACGATACTTGTACAGATTTTCAGCTGTTGGATTCACATTAAAAGTATAAGGACCAGTGTTCGTTCCTAATTGTGTCTTTGCCAGTATGATCAAACCAGTTTTATTGACACGTTTAGGAATGAATGACATTTATGGTATTATATCTTAGCAACATCCTTTCGCATTGTTATGAATAATTTTTGATCCGCTTTGTTTTTAATCGATCACCTATCAGATCTGATAGACTAACTGAAACGTTTTCCAGCCTTCCTTGTTAAGTTCCCATCTCCAGCGCACCCCATGAAGTTTGGAAGCCTTGCTTCGTAAGTATGTTGGAAAGTGGTCACAATTGCATTCCGTCACTAAGTTCTCAAGACAAGTCATCTTTTGGAGTTGGTCAGATCTGAGGATAAATAGGTTCCGGTGGCGGGATTTAGATAAGTATACGACTGACTTATCACTATAAAGGAAAAATATTGTGTTTCAAAACAAAGTCTTTTATTTCCTTTCGTCTCTCGTTGATATCTCTGCAACCCCAAAGTTACCGGTTTCTCACTAGTAGGGTTTGGTTTGTTTATTACACCTGTCATATTCATTAACTGTGTTATTTGCTTGAATCTGAGTTAGGGTGTCTGTTCGCACTGGTTTCGTGGGCATTATAACTATAAACACGGTTTCATCTGGCGGAGAGAGAGAGAGAGAGAGAGAGAGAGAGAGAGAGAGAGAGAGATGATGATGATGATGATGATGACGGCGAAATTAAAGGGGAAAACCGTTTTGAGAAGTGACGAATTGGAATCGTGGACAGGGCTGATATTCAGAAGAATACCTCTAGGAACGAAATACTAGTTCTAAATGTTTGCTTTGTCTTCTTGCTCGAAGAGTAAAGTAGAATTTAGTTTAGTTGTTGACTACACTCATATGTCAGTTATAAAGTGCTATATAGTAATTATGACAATTATTCTAAAATGGTCATTGCAAGAGTTGCACCGGCCACAGTTGCATCGTTCTAAGGCGAAGACGACATAAACGTTGAAAGAAAAACAGAAAATAATATAGGCGATAATAGAAAAAGCTACATTCACGTTTATTGTTTTTTCACACATATTCATAACATTTTGTAAAGGTTGTAGTTAATATCCATGTACATACTTTACACACGTGACCAATTTTTACATCTGTTCTGAAGATTAACATTCACTATATACATCCGTACACGTATCACAAAAAAAGAGTTCGAAATTTACACAAATATATTGCTATTAAATTCTATTAATTCTCAACCAATCAAACCAATAGTTATGTAGGGTGGAGCTGGCAAGTTGTTTTCGATGCTATATACCGCACATTTCTTGAAGTCACACGGAGATTCACGCCAGGCGTACCGAAGACCGACGATGTACATACCAGCGCATTGTGCCTTGTAGGACATTGTCACTGAATGATCGTTGTGTAGAACTATACTTACTGCTGCCCATTTGGAGTCCTTGGGATTGCATTCAGATTGGTTATTCATGGAGCAGCATACCTACAAAAGAAAATTCCAATCGCTGTGTCGTAATCCACTAAGTATATTCTGACCCATTACTTTTATATAGTTTCAGATCGTTTGGTGAAAATGTCCAAACTGGGAAACAGAACCGTTTGCTTATTTTCAAAATGTTTGAAACATGCGGAAAGATCCGCGTTACACGGTCACCATCGATATCAGCTCTATGAATGATTTTTTCAGTTTTAATGGTTGCAAGGAATCGACTAAACATTTGTGAAGAGGTGGTTTTGGTGAAGATGTACACATGCCTGTGTAAAGCTTTTAATTTATAAAAATTGTTATTCATTCAGAGATTGTTACGAAGTGGATGCACCCAGTGAAGATGCAAATAGGAGCCCCTTCGACTTCTAATAGGTTCGGGGAGTTAGTTAACATGCAGTATGACATAACTATGTTAGAATCGTATAAACTTCTACAGATTAATTTTTGAAACAATATCCAAGCACGATCCTTGTCAAATTCGACATCCAGTAAGTACAAGCGTATTCACACTATTTTAAAAACAAATTTGTTGGGTTGCTTCTCACACCAAGACCTTTTTCAATAGAAAAGAGTCAAACAAGTAATTACTTTGCTACCCTTATACCCCCAAGCCTATTCACTCAATGGAAAAGACACCAAGTCTATTAAGTGATCTTCAGCCAGACTACCATACCTGACACACCCCCAAAAAAGCTCCCTAGAATGCTGGGAACCACTTCTGTTCAAACAGAACTATTGACGTATTCCTGAAACAGCATGTCAAAAGTCTTACAGTCGATTTAAAATCCTTCAAACGCGAAGATGATTCAAAAGCAAAGAATTAAAGTCATTCATACCTCGAACCCGTCCTTCGATCTGACGTCAATTACCGAAGAACTGTTGTCATACTCCATCGCCAGTAAACTGTAAGCAGTGTCTACAGAGAATGCGGATGGATATGGTCCCTGATATCTCCCAGCACTCATATTGTAGGCGATCGGAAGTGCTGACAACACTAGGCGGAATGCAACATCCTCTTTATCTCTCGGATGTATCCTGATTCACAACAAATATACGTATGTAGTAACAACAAATATACGTATACAGTAACAAGTATAAGTATATAGTAACAACAAATATACATATATAGTAACAACAAATATACACATATAGTAACAACAAATATACATATATAGTAACAACAAATATACATATAATGTAAATGAAAACAAACAGCACGTTAAGTTTGTGTCTGAGGTAATTGGGGTACTTCGAAAGGCTGTGTTTGTAATGTTAACACAAGACACGACAAAACATGGTTACGACGAGAACTCATCTGACGGAAACGAACGCGGTGACAAGTCAACTTCTTTAACTATCAATTCTTCGCGTAAAAAAGTATACCCGGGATGACTAATTTTGCTATTCCTTATTTTAGACAAAGTGGAATATATATATATATATATATATATATATATATATATATATATATATATATATATATATATATATATATATATATATAGTAACAACCAAAGGGGTTTCTTGACCGAGCGATGTCAAACCTTGTCGCGAATTCGGCTAGGAGTCGTTAAGTTTCACCTGATTCTAAAGACTCCCATATAACTACTTTTGTAAACTGGAAAGTCCAACCTGTCTAATCTATAAATAACTTTACTCTAATTAATGCAAGACCACAAATCTCACAACTTCCCAACTGTCTGTCAACCGCACAACTGCATGGTTTCTCTTCATTAGCTTTCCGTAATGTACCGCCAGCATTTCACGCCTTGAAACTATACAACTCAACCATCTAACATAGGGAACTATTTTTACTTCGCCACCTTAGGCCAGTCAAATCATGATTTTAAGCCACATTTCGCATGTAACTCTACACGATATTTACCACCGTTACAACAATAAAATGTGGCTGCCGACAACGGAACAGTCCCTTCTCGTTTATTTCATTGTATAATTTACCAGTCTCCAATCATAAACACTGCACCTGGAGTCACACCTCACAATCAATTTACACAACTAGATTTTAACAGGGACTACTTAACTCCAGGGACACTCATGCAGCTCTGACCTGAATTCACCGACATTAAACCATGACATCATGGAAACTCATTAACACTTCACTCCGTGACATTTGCCCCTAGTAACTGGCTATGTTTTGGCCTGAGGACCATATTCCAAGGACCGACTTCCCATAATCAAACAAGCAATCACAAACATCTAAGAAATCCTTAGAACGGAGAGTTATAAACAAATGCGCATACTCCAAATTTATTACAATATGTAAACTAAGCTGGCAGAGAGGTTGTGCGCACTTTGTGTATTAATCCTGGAAGCCTCCAACACAATTTCGTGTTCACCTCAATGAAATAGAAAAAAATTATTATGATGATGGGTAAATAGATGACAGGCTCATGCAACAGAGGTTTGCAATTCATATTATCTCCATCCCAACCAATTTACAGGACCCGTCTATAAGTTAAGAGTACAAAATAGTGCCAAACACTGGGCCTTTGTTTAATTTCATGACTTACTAAGGTAAGTATAATATGTTTTGATTGTAATTGAAAGAAAGTAAAATTCCTTTTAACGCATGTGTGAACATGTGTTTTGAAAAAAGTTTTATTGCCCATGATTGTTGGAGCACTGTTTGCATGCTGTCAAGCTCGTCAATTTCGGTGGCAAGTAAATCTTTTATGTAGACCGAAATTTCAAAATGCCTAGATAAAAGTGACTATTTTTTTTTTTTTCCTCGTACAGCTTTTTTTTTCTGGCGCTATATTGCCATACAGTACTGGTGCGCAGTAAAACTCACCATCAGTCATCAATCATAGCAGTAAGCGAAATAAATTTCTAATATCAATCATCAGTCTCACCCACCACAATATATGTTTGTGTGTGTTTCAGCTAGTGTAAATAGATGATAGTGATTTCAGAAAGCTAATCAGTTTATTCTGGTAGGTATTATACAATTATTTTTGGACAAGATCTGACCAGGTTCAGCTTTCTTTTCTCCCTACAGCTCCTTATATTATTCACTCCAAAACAGACCAATTTTCCAGAATAAAAAAAAAAAAAAATTTTGATGGGAAAAATAAAGTGATAATTTGAACAATTATACGCCTTCAACAGTCTACTTAAAGTGATTCAATAATAATTCCTGGCGATAATTACAGTGTGTTTCTTTTCAATTTGTTTTATTAATTTTATTATTATGACTTATGGGCTTAAACAAGAAAGACCAAAACCAAGAAGTATTGTGTAATTTAAAACAAAATTTAATTCCCTAAAATACAAAGTGAAAGAATTAAAAGTAACTAACAGTATGATATGAATTCCTAAAATCCTAAAATGTTCTACGGGTTTCAGGGTCATCCGAATACGCTTCAAAAGTATTCCGAATGAAAATTCTCTAATGTGCTTATTTGCTAACACCAAAGACGAATCACTGTTTAAAAATCCAAAAGTCTTTACTTCAATTCAAGATAAATCCAAAATGTTCAGTCCAAAAGAAAACATATCCTTCAATGTTTGAAGGTAAATTCAATGATATTGATATATCCAAGTCTTTGAAAAATTTCATAAGAATCCAGTATATGGTAGTGTCTGTTAAAATAAATAGCCCAGTCTCAGCCGTTCCAATGCAAGGTTATCAATTTAAATCAATACATCAAAATCTTCAATGTATTTCTTGTAAGACTGATATAAATTCTTAAGAATGAGAGCTTTCATCATTCTGATGCTTATATTTAAAAAATAATTCAATTTAGCAACTTCAGTAGCTAACTACGCAGTTTCTTTCAAAGAATTATTTAATATTTTGAAATACTTTTTCAGTGAACAGGTCAACAACTGCTGTTCCAGTTTTAATCAACCACCATCAATGTCCTCCTTGGATCACGTGATGTCATTCTGACCTCCATTCGCTTCAGTCATGACATATTTGGACCAAGTGATGATGTTTACTTGAGCTTATCACATCGACCTTGAGATTTTATGACTAAAAATAGTACTACATATTATACATATAGTCGACTTTATAGTACAACCGATTTATAAGACATTGTCAAATAAATGTCATTAACTGAATGATTCCAATAAAAATAAAATAATATACATGATATACATTATATCCAGAAACGTTTATGCCAGAAGACGTGCATAATTTCATATATATATATATATATATATATATATATATATATATATATATATATATGTGTGTGTGTGTGTGTGTGTGTGTGTGTGTGTGTACGCTGTATCAATGATATACCACGAGATGTATACATTTTTCATTAAAAGGAAACGAGGCTTGCTGAATTTACTGTGGTACACAGAGTTCATAATATCAATGATACATAATTGCAATATAGTGTCCACATGCTATTGCAACTATGTATCATTGATATAATGAACACTGTAGACAGGTCCCAAGGAAAGTGTAAACAAACCGTTAGGACGAACCATATTCTTATAGGTTACTTGGTGCAAGTTCAGTTTAGAAGTTTTCATCCAGCCAAGATTGTTTTCTCTCTCACTCCAGATTTATGTGTATTTTGTCCCTTATGCATAAAAGGGGAACGGAAAAAAGAAAGGATTGCGATTAAATTGTGTACCATGTTAAATTCAATTAGAAAACGGGGACTATTAATACTTTTTATCGTTATTTTCATACGTCATTAATGATTAATAAGTGGAAATTCATCATTGATATATAGGCCTCAAGTTGATAGACTGTTCATATATTCGTATTATTGCGCAATGCGCAATATATATATATATATATATATATATAGAGAGAGAGAGAGAGAGAGAGAGAGAGAGAGAGAGAGCACTTCACACCAATGTAATCTGTATCGATCTAAACTGTGAAAATACTGAAGTGACTAAATTTCTAAGTGACATTTGTATTGCAAAAAATTAGTTTCGAATTACACGTCGTTTTTACTGTAATTCTAAAGCGCTATATAAAAGAAGTTCCATAAATAGATCTAAATATGTGATTTGTTCCAAGTTGGCGGGAAAAAAAAGTTGATGATATACCTACGCTGTATCGAACGATTTCATTCCCCCGACTCGGAACAAAAAATTTATGTTATATTGTATTTATTACATATTCCCTCTTTAATCACTCATTCTTTTAAATTTCTTAATGTATACTTTAAAATATGAATGAGACATTTGGTGTTTTTATGAAAGATATCATTCAAAGTCCAAGACTTAAGCTGGTCTAAGCCTAAATATATTTGATCGGTCTGTCTGCATTGCAGATATGGATTCACTGTTAGTTTTGAATTTTTAGTCTGCAGTTTTTTTTCCCTTATTTGTCTAATGGAACATATAATTTGTACCAGTAAGTGACACTTTTCCCTTCACTCTACTTACCGAACAGAAACTCTACTTCCAAGCAAATTTCAGGACATATTTCACAGATTAAGTGTACTTAAGTATATTCAGTTTTATCCAAAACGCTCATTAATTTACACTACATTCAAACTCGCTGTTTGTATATTTTCATTTAATGTAAGAAATTACTAATGCATTGAACTCAGAGTGATAATTTAAGCATTTAGTTTTAAAAAAATCGAAGAATCTGTCTCTTTCTAACATGCGGAATGGATTTTAATATTCATTTAAATATATTTTATCAAGAAAATTCTAAACAATATTGCAATAATGTCCTGATTTCTTCTCTTTTTTCTACTTGAACAGTCACAAGAATTGAAAAAGTAAACATACTGTTCCCTCCATATGCCCCAGTGCTGAAAAGTATCAAGAACGTTGTAACATTTTATAAGTCTTTCACATTTGCGCATCAATCAAAACAGCTGCTGCTCTCTGTGATTGGTTTACCTTTATGTTGCAAATGTTTGTCGTTCATATCCTCAGATTTACTAAATAATTCGATTCCTCGGTAATTTTAATAGATACATTGTATGTCCCTCTACTTAAACTTGCTCCTTGAAAGAATATCATTCCGCGGACCATATTTTTGAAACTCTGAAGCTGAAATGGATTATAGGTAAGTTTGTTATTTTAGATGATTTACATTGTGGAATGTCTCTTGGGAATTAAATATTGTGTAAAGTGTTCTCCAAACGTGGGACATTTCTAACTATTCCTTGAATACTGACAAGACTCCCTGAGTCTTCCTCCTTTGGATTTTAAAAGTTTTATTACAATTGTTCAACGGCGAAGTACTCTCTCTCTCTCTCTCTCTCTCTCTCTCTCTCATATATGTTTGATGTCACTTTTGCACACCAGTTTCATCTGATAACTATTGGTAAGCATTCTGTACATAATATAGTTGCCCACTATTAAATAACCCTAATTGTATGGCCTTGATACTGTGAAATACACATAAACTGCCCGTCGTTACTTTCGTAGTCTCATTATCCACTAGTGGAAAAAACGACCATTTTTCCCATAATGACTGCATTTCTTAAAGTTACGAGCGTGACATTTTTGAATAATTTAAAATGTGTAGCAATAAATCATTCCGAACACTTTATAAGTGGACTATTATTTTATATTGTGTGATATGGAAATTTTTAAGTGTGCGATACGGAATGTGCGGTACGGAATCACAGATTGAACATTTGTATCAAACGGCATGTCAGCAATGTAAGTGTAAATGGGCCTGCAGTGAATCAATATATTTAACTCAGGATGATGTGCAAAATTGTTGTTGTTGTTATTATTATTATTATTATTATTATTATTATTATCTAGTATTGATGTTGTTGTTGTTGTTTTAGTGCGTACGCAACGATTAAAGTTGCGAATCATTATTGAAAAAGGGAAGAAAACCCAAGCAAGCACAACATTAAACAAACAATAAAAACAAACAAGATAGATGGTGAATTGCACATGGGTAGGACCTCTCTCATGTGAATTTGTAAAGGGACATGTGGTTAGGTCGAGCTTCAAATCCATGTACAGCACGTGCTTCGTCCTTTGGAGAGGAGATGTTTCACGGAAAAACTTTTTAAAGGCAAAATAAGAATATAAAAAGCACTATGTCGTTCATATTCAAGTGCAGTATTTTGTGTAATAACCAGATCCTTAAATTATAGTTTTAAAAATCCAGGAGTTCGTGTTCCAGATAAATAAAGATACACTAGTGGCCTAATTTGCTTGCTTAAACTCAATCTCTTATCGTTATCACCAATTTACATACTATACGTCAGCAAGTGGACAAAACAAGATTGTGTTGCTCATGTAACTAGGGCTGATATGGTCTGGTCTTTAGATATATTTACAAATTACAGATATGAGATCCTCACACACACACACACACACACACACACACACACACATCTCCGAGTCGACCAGGTCCTGTATCCGACTCGTCGGACTAGTCATTAGCCTTACCGAATCTCCTAAGTTCATGAACTACTGCCTATCCATTGCATGATCTCGTTTCGACTAGACCTTTCTAAGGTCCATATACTTGAACTTATTTTCATTCATCGAATGACCGTATATGTGAACGTTTACGTTGTTCCTTCAAGTCGGCCGAAAAACCCAATCTAGATTTGAAATTGAACTTCTATGTTTTATACATGAAACACGTCCAATCAACGACGATTTTATAAGATACTACTAGTAGTGTTAGTAGTGGTAGCAACAGTAGTAGAAATAGTAGTATTTATTGTCTTATTATTATTATTATTATTATTATTGTTGTTGTTGTTGTTGTTGTTGTCGTCGCTATGGAGTTTAACGCCGTTTTTCAGCACCTGATAGGCTATACATGGCGGCCAGTATAACTGGCGGAGGAAGAACCAGGGCAAACCCTGGAAAGAACCATCAGTCCACTGGAAGCTACTAGAAAGCATTCTCATGTAGCCATATTGTCCTAACCCGAGACTCGAACCCACGCAGATACCGGTGAGATGGCAGTGATCCGTAACAGTGAGGGCTTTAGACAATTCGGCCTCTCGAGGCCCTTCTTCTTCTTCTTCTTCTTCTTTTTCTTCTTCTTCTTCTTCTTCTTCTTCTTCTTCTTATTATTATTATTATTATTATTTAAAAATAGATGCATGCATTGCAAGTCTTAAGTATACGAACCCTCCATAGGGTGAATCAAAATCAGGAAGGTCCATTGCCACGGCCATGAAGACTTTCGGCATTATGGGATTCGGGACATATCCATAGTCCGCCGTCTGAGCCCAACGGAGGTCGGGGAAACCTGCAGTTATTGTGGGGTCATCTCTGTTTGGGGCCAGCTGCAAAACAAGCATGAACCATACCATTTCTTGTTACATGTGATCACGCATTTTCGCCAGCTATGAGTCGTCAAACCACTTTATTCCAAATCAATGTGTAACGAAGTGGATCTAATACTCACGACTGGCGAAGAGGGGGTGATGGTGCGCATGATATTAACATTACCGTTTTGCTTGTTCATTCGTAGTTTCGAGATCTCGAGGACGCAGGTCTAAGAGAAGAACGGATGGGCTTGACACAAACGCCCTCCGCCCCAGATGCTGGATTCGAAGATCTCCATTCTGAAATAACTAATAATCGTCTTGACCACCAGCTCACACGCCTCACAGAACGAAAATCACGTGTTGTCGAAATGTCTATAGATACTTTAAAATCTAATCAAACTAGAGATCTCAGACATAATGGATATGACAGAGCTTATGTTCTGTTGACCTTCGATTCACCAATCTAATGACAGCGTTCATATTTATTGAAGTGAAAACGTTCACTCGAACATATCGTTCCTAACAACAGCTATCCTTAACTCGAAATGCACCACTTCTATAAATTAGTGGATCCGGACTTCCAAAGGTCGGCAGAACATCAACCTTTATCAGTGCCTTTCAGATCTCCATATTATAAGTTTTATCAGATTGGATGATGCACTGGGTATAAACATTTTATACTTACCTCTTCCTCGGAAAATTCTATTGCAGAAACCGAATTGTACAAGTATAATGAACTGTAAGGAAGTCGATGGTAGTTGGGTGGTTGCGCAGATTTTTTTAGCACATAACAATGCATCCACTGCATTATTTTCAGACTAGCTTTTCTGCACCGAACTTATATCCTTTACCATCGAGAGCATTTGACTCAGTATTTCAATCATCCTAATCACTTTAAGGAGACTGAATGAATGAGGGAAGCAAAATCCTCTTTCACTATATGAATTACACGATCCGTAATATATATATATATATATATATATATATATATATATATATATATATATATAGATATATAGATAGATGTAGATATAGACGAGATGTATGAGAGAGAGATGTTAAACAGGCATTGTGATTGACCGCTGAATGAACTTTAACAACGAGTGTATATCATTGATACAGCGTACATACTGTACATATATTTTATTTATATCACATACAAATACATATATTTGCCCTTTGAACGGAGTTCAGATTTACGACAGGCAGCTGTGTATTGACCGAGTGAATGAACTCCTCACATCCCGAGTGTGTCCGCTACAAAATGTAGTTCTATGCCTTTTGTGGCTATTCACAATTACCTTGCATATTGATAAGTTGATTGTTTTCTTTTTTAGTTTCTATTTTTCTTCACATTGATTAAATGAATATAATACATACTTATGATATAAACATGAAAGATGGTTTTAATGATAAAAGTAGAGCACTACAAAAACACATAGTTAGCTACGCCATTCACATGAACGCTGCCATTCACGTACCGGCGCTTGGAAATTAATGTGGAATATAAACTAAGCGAAATGACGAACCAAAAAGAGGTAATTAAAATATTTTAATATATTTACAGTTGATCAAAGTCATTATTCTGCTCTAGTACCACCAACAATAAACTCTCTCTCTCTTTCACTGGTCGGTTTGACTTTAAAACTCTCTCTCTCTCTCTCTCTCTCTCTCTCTCTCTCTCTCTCTCTCTCTCACCCTTTGGTCGGTTTGACTAACTTTTACCATCATTCATAAGTCCAGAGATATCGTGGGATGACACAAATGAAAATCCTCTACGTTCGTCATTTCATAGATATTAGCCCGTATCTTGCTACGATGGTCCAGAGAGAGAGAGAGAGAGAGAGAGAGAGAGAGGGGGGGGGCTTTGGACATTTTCATATTTAACTAATAATAATCGATTTTTAGAAAATTATAGTATGTTTAAGAAACAACGACAAAACATAACATTAAATACATCACAGTATGTGTACCACGTAACCGAGGAATTTATAATGGCGACCTGGTTTGCAACTTTGTATCATTGACAAACACTGTAGATAAATCCCAAGGAAAGTGCACACGTATCGTTACGACGAACCATATTCTTGTAGGTTACTTGGTGTAATTTCTATTTCAAGGTTTCAATCCAGCCCAAATTCATTTTCTCTCTCACTCCACATTTCTGCATAGTTTGTCCGTTATGCATGAGAGTGGAGGGGGAACAAAAATCAGAAAGAATTATGATGAAAATGTGTACCATATTAAATTCATTTAGAAAACGAGGATTATTAATACTTTTAATCGTTATTTTCATACGTCACTAATGATTAATATGTGGAAATTCATCATTGATCTAGAATCAACTGCAGACGGTCGCTAGAATGTTTATATATGCGTATTATTGCGCCATGGGCGGATCACAATTTGATATACCAATAGTATTGGTATATCAAATTGCTTTATACCAACACTTTAAATGCCATGTTATTTGTTAATGTATGTGGTACATATATATATATATATATATATATATATATATATATATATATATATATATATATATATATATACCAACTGACGAAAAAAACACACATTAAAGCTGTGTCTGAGAGGTGTGCCATTAACAGTATGGAAGTCGAGGGTGGTATGGTGTTGTATCTTCAGTTTACAAGCTGATGTATTATTTTGAAATCAGTTTGGGTTTTTTTCCCATCGGATGTATTTCTTTTACCGTCCAGAACAAGAGCGTTTGCCTCCGAGGCTAAAGAGTGCTAAAGCGTTTGACTCCGAGGCTAAAGGGTGCTAAAGCGTTTGACTCCAAGGCTAAAGGTTGCACAATCATGGGTTCGATCCCCGGCCGAGTCATAGCAAAGACTTACAAAAATGGTACTAACAGCTGCCTCGCTTGGCGCTCAGCATTAAGAGGTTAGTGTTAGGACTGGTCGGCCTGGTGTCAGGATAATGTGACTGGGTGGGACATCATGCTACATGTCTGCGGCATGATGCCCCAGTGCTAGACATCACTATAAAACTGCCACACTGCAGACGTCGTAACGATATGACTGAAAAATTGTTAAAGCTACGTTAAAAATCTAAATCACACACACACACACACACACACACACACACACACACACACTCAACGGATCAAAAGCAAACCAATCACAAAATTTAGGCTGAAGTTTTTGCTCCAAATTTAAAGTTATCATCGAACTGAAGCTAGCTTATGGAGGACAGACATACGTACTAAATATAGTATGATGTGAAACACACCACGTTACAGTGGGGTTTATAGGCAGTTATCATGACATTTTATCAGTATTCTTAGCTTCATCTTACAAATTGGCGCTTCGGTCGACATATATACTTTCATGCAGAATAATATCATTGGGCTGAAGATATGTAACAAAACATGAGATTCGGTAACTTTTTGCTCTACCACAGTATATCACAGAAAAAGTGCGATTTCAACAAGCAGCATAAGACTATCCCACGACTATTATCGGTCAACCAAGGTTTATCAGAAATGTCAGTGGACCTCTGACCAGTTAGATTGTGGCTATCGGGTCACGTGTAAAATACCCGAGAACGTACTTCTGTTTATCAGATCAGTTTGGCTTAGGACTCAAAATCCTGAGGTGTTTTCGATATATAAACAATATAAATTGGTATATAAACAATATAAATTGGTATAGTTGGAAGTTAGCCATTTTGTTCTACCATTTTTGACGCAAGTTTCAATTCATAGTAAATAGTGCCGCAGAAATATGTCTGCAATTCTTTTCGCACGAAAAGTATTGATTTTAAAGTTGATATTGATATGATGATGAATGATGACGTCATCGGATCTAACGGATGCGCAAATATCTGTGTCATTACGGTGGCATTGCTGAGACAAATTTATCGCTTACCTGGACAAAGCCAAAAGGGTATTTAGAATCAACCTCGCCCATGGTTCCCACGTAGAATTTAGCTCTCCAGTCATTAATCATGGCAGGAAACTGGCATTTATACTTCTCTGGATTGCCAGCATTTGACTCACCTGAAAAGAGTCATAAACATTAGCAACACTGAACTATCTAAAGTGTTAAGAATATTTTGAAAGTTAGAAGCTGCGATTGTATTTTCTACTGCATGAACAGCAGTGTGATATTTTGATAAAAGATGTCATCAAAGAAACAACATTTTCACATCTGCCATTTGAGTCAAAGTCCTTTAAACTTCCTAAATAAGCTGTGACAATTCGTCGTTAAGACTAAAAATTAAGACTGCATCCCGTGTTCTGTTTGTGACTCTTGGTTGGATTGCTCAAATGTAACTCACAGAGTTTAACTTGTGCAAATATTTCCTCTGATGAACGTTGTCAGTTTAAAAAGTTATTCTTGAATCCATTTATTCTTTCATTTGTGCATTCAGTTATCTATTCATTCACTCCAAAAATAATTAAATCATGCAATCCATACGATTTTGGATGAAAGCAAGCTTCCAAAAATTGGTTTGAATATATAGCCCTAAATAAATTATAGCAAAAATATAAATAATAAATAGCACTTATGCACGAATTAAGTAACAGAAGAAAGAAACAAGCGCGTGTGAAGTATAATCAAAAGCACATTTTATGATACTTGTTTCAGCAAAAAAGAATATAAAAGTATATATCATAGTTGCTGCCATGAAAGTGAAAACAGTAGCCTGGTACCTTGATACCAAATAACACCATAAATGGTCAGATTTAGTAAAGGATGAATCATTGCATTCCAGAGCTGGCAGGTACCGACTTTAGCATCCAGTTGACTCAGGTCCGGATCCGGGATCCTACTGATAAATAATGTTGTTACACTTAAAATGCCAAAAGTTCTGCAAAATGTAGTATTGTTTTAGTTACTATTGCAGTAAAATAATGTATACGCTATGTCTAATCCAGATAACCTTAAATACTCTCTCTCTCTCTCTCTCTCTCTCTCTCTCTCTCTCTCTCTCACACACACACACACACACACACAGACACACACGCGCGCACGCGCGCGCGTCATCTCACAACGTGACATTTTCCTGTATTATGATTCTCCAAATACAAGTGATTCCCAAGTCTTTGTTAGAAGAAAGGGTCTTCCAGATACGACACAATGGCATGGCTATGTGGTTAGGGTGCCTGTCTGCGATCAGAAGGATGCAGTTTCGAATATTGCCCAGATCAGGGACGCGTTTGGGTGCTGTGACCAGAAATTGATTAAGTTTTGATTTGTTGGGCAGGAGTTTCGATACCATTTGGTATTGTTCAAGGAAACAGAGCCATGCTTGGACTTCAACTGAACCAAAGTCGAAAACAACATCTGCATGTTGATCAAGGTTGAAGCATATCTCTAGTCGAATGAGCAAAACCGCACGCCAGGTCTGGTCTTCCGCTGTGGTGTGGTCTCTGTGCAATGCATGTAATTTCCTCTGCACAACATAGCTTTTTATGTGTTGATGTACCATTACAGCTCACGGCGATTAACTGCCAAGGAGCAATGTATGATGTAATCAAAGTATGGGGAAGGTAGCTTTTGACAAAGACTGGTTCACTCCGTATATGTCTGATATAATCACTTCCAAACATGACTACCCAGCTTTAAAAGGACTCGCTTTATTTATGTTTGTGATTTGTGAACGATTATCTTGAGAAGTACACAATTTTGCTTTTAGATCTATCATGCCCACTCATCTAATGATCTATTTATATACTAGCCAGTAATGGGTAAATTTTCTAGCAGACAATAGCATGTGTAGCCGTATATATAAATGTCAGTGTTCAGATATTATGATTAGATCAGACATTGCTTGATCGCAGTAAATCGGAGTACGTTGTAAACGTCAAACCAAATCAATCTCCTTTGCGACTTTATGTATATGTAAAATTCATCAGGGAGCAAGGAATAAAACTGTAACCTTACAGAAGAGTTATCTACATGACTGTCATATGTGTCCATTTGAAGAAAATTACGTATGTACACCCGGAAGCACATGGTACATTCCATTACAAGCAATTTACGCTCATCATCGTATAGAAGCTAGATACACCGTTCATTTATGCATTTTATTCATAATATTGGTCGTAGATGACCTTGTTGCTATTATTGCCATCATCATCAGCCCAGTAATAATAATAGCAATAAAAACAACAATAAAGCAGAAGTAAATACATGAACAATAGTAGTAGTAGTAGTAGTAGTAGTAGGGGGAAGAAGAGGAGACATCTCATGTCTTACCTGACCTCTTCCCTTTCATTATCCCCACCACACTGGGCCATGGCATCTTTGGAGGACCAGGCCTCGATGGGAGTGCCTCCCCAGGTGGAGGATATCAGACCGATGGGATACTTCAGGTGCTGGTACAGATACTTTCCGTACAACCAGCATACCGCTGAGAAATACTGCCATGGTGCGTATCCAACCGTCGCTGAATACAATTAAATACATAATTTTATTAAATAAACAACTCAGACTGTAAACCTTTTCAACTGAACTCCTGGTGTACGATTATGTGATACTCCATCTAGTAAAACGTAAGTTTCATAAGGATCTCAGGCTGTTTCAACATGTAATATAACTGCAAGGTAGAGACGAACAGTATCTTGGAGGGTACATTCTGAGACAAAAACATAAGATAATGACAATAATAATAAAGTTCTGGTTACTCCAAGGTGAAAGTAGTGACATTTTATATGTTATAACGTATAACATTTGTATGCTATAACATAAAATATTTGTATGCTATAACATAAAACATTTGTAAGCTATAACGTGTAACATTTGTATGCTATAACATATTTCTAACTTGTGTATTAAACTAGTAGAAGGTATGCTACAGTGAGCAAAACTTAAAATTATGAATCGAAATTAACATCGCAATGAGCTGCGAACTAGATATCAAGCGTACCCCTGTGAAGACAAGCTTTTAAGACACCTATACGAAAGATCTCTTGACAAGGAATATACAGTACGAAAACATATAAAATACGAGGTTAACCTAATTTTGTTTTGAAAAGACATGTTAACTGAATGCATCAGAATACATCTAACTGGTCAAGTTTTAGACGTGAATTGGTGAAGATGTGGTACTTCTAGCGGACACATTCAATGCCCACGGAAAAGAATACTGGCAAATTTTAATTAGCGTTATTAGAATATTTCCATGATTGCTGAAAATTCAGTTCTTTTTATCCACAATTAAGTAGAATATTCCCATGGACGTTCGAAGCCTTTTTCTTCTTTACATATTATGCAGGAACCATTCTTTTATGTTATATACTAAAAGTGTCCATTCACCATTACTGGGTATGGACCAATGCTCAAGGACACCCAGAAGGTCATACTCTTCATTATCTGACGTCTTCAAGTCCACCGTGAACACCCGTATGTTGTGATAATTGTACGAGTCCACCATCTCCTGGCTGGCATTCAGCGCCTAGAATTACAGTTATAAATTAACTATACCCTTGTCGTAAAATCGAATTTCCAACACCGATATTTAAGAGATTCAGTGACCAATTTCATTTTGCCTCTCTATGTATTTATATGAAGTATTGATATATTTATAAACTCTGACCTTGCAAGCTGTAAAACCAATGGAACACAATGAGACCAGTATCCACCAATATCAGTATGTTTGGTTAAAGAAATGATAGTGATTGATATCAGTTCACAATAAATAAATTATTGACAGGTAAAATCAATTAAGTCTGAAATTTTAAGTATTTTATCCATTCGATATTAAAATATGTTCAGAACCCAGTCTCCGTTGATTTTATGGTGGTATGTTATCGATTTAATAATTTTCATTTCCGGTTAGTTGCAAAGTAGACAGTATCAGTAATTGCAAGATTCTGTTATTTCATTTAAACGATAACAGTTCTTTGTTATATAGAATCTTAAATCTGTTTGAAAATCAGCGTGTCAACTTGTAAACACGAAGCAGGAGCGCATTTAGGTGCCAGACAATATACATACTGGTACGGAGGTGAGGGAAGCTAAGTGCCTCGCCGAGAGATGTGTAAACCTGCCCTGAACAATATTCGAACACAGTATCCACTGGAAACGAATTAATGGTTATAAGTTACCGTGTGGAGAAAATAAATGTTACCACAATAAACTACTCATTAGAATGCATCAACATACGTTTACATGTAAGAGTGCTATAAAGACACAAAGGATGTAGCAAACAAATGGCTGAAAGTACAGACGTCACTCAGTCATCATGGTTACGTCACAGTGACTAATTTTTGACATCAGAGAATTGCTGTCCTTGAGAGGCATTGACATGCCTACTTTCATGACTATACATGAAACAGGACACAAAATATTGAGGGAGAAACGAACTAATAGTTCTTAATGCATGAGTCACTCCAGCGTGATAATCAGGAAACAGTAACATAGTTCTTGCACAGTTAAGTTTCTGTTTGATATGCATTCCGACACCACCTTTCATGAGTTTAGGTATTTAGGTTCCAACATGCTGTAATGAGCAGATAAGTAGAAAAAGTCACTCAAACGGGGTCATAGTGACCTAAATCTGGTATGGTTGCGTTAATATTTTAAGAAGAATCAACATTAAAATATTCATGTGCTAAATACAGTACAAGTTACAGATAGTAATAAATTAAGAGCTTAAAGAAATAAAGCCATTCAAGCGATAAAACTAGGTCTCATTGACATGCTTTTGGTATTGCTTAGTTACTCTCCTTCGGATGTACATACCAGTGTTCATGAATGTAGACGAAATAGGGATCAGGACAGTGCGGGGGTAACGAACGAACAGATATTCGAGCAAACAAAGGAACGAACGAGCAAAGCAATGTATTTCCTAATAGCTTCGTTGGCCAAGGGGGTACAAATAAACATAGACAGTAGATATATTATTATCAATACCTATGGATGTCTGAAGTATTAACAATAAGTTAAATTTATATTAATATTACTCTTCTAAACACAGATTGTACTGGATGAATATATACCTACTTGCCGTATGACATGAGTGTCAGAGATGCCTAATAATCTAGAATACAAATCAACTGACAAAATTAGCGCTAAAATAATAACGCCCCCCTATGCCCTACAAAAACCCCACAAGGAAGCCAATAAGAAAATTATGAACATAAAATTAACAATTAACAAAAATAAAACTAAAAATGCAATGCAACAAGTTAAAATACTCAAACGGCGTAACAGTGCGTTCTTTATTTTAGTCAGACAAATATATTTTATCACTTATCTTATCCTTACCCTTTTACGTCTTTTCTGTTTTATGTATTTCTTTCTTTTTTTTTTCATTCTTTCATTATGTCACAATATGCATTTGTTTATAATAATCTGTGAGTTAAGCCTTCGCTGGAGTTTTAAAATTTTCACCTGTGGGAGCGTAAACTGCATGTTACTCTGACCAGAGCAAAGCCAAACGTCTCCAAACAGAACGTCCACAATTTGGATGTTTCCATCCACGGATTCAGAAGATATTTCATACGGTCCTGGATCGGATACTGGCATTAGCTGGACCTTCCAGGTCGCTTTCCCCACCATAGGGCCATCCACCACGTGTGTCGTCACTGGCAGGTGACCAGAAAGAGTCACGGTTACCATGGAGCCAACAGTTGAGGCGTAACCCCAAATAATATTCCTTTTAGGGGCTTTCTGCAGCACCATATGGTCATTGTAGTAGGAGGCGAAGGAAATGGAAACTCCTAATTTATGTAACAGTTATTCAAATATATATATATATATATATATATATATATATATATATATATATATATATATATATATATATATATATA
>JAECUM010020742.1:0-28938 GCA_016617855.1 Megalonaias nervosa | reverse complement strand
GGTGTAAAACACCAGGACATTCACTTTAAGTCGTCCCCTCTATGCTGCTGTAGCGACGCGGTTAGTAATTAAACCATTAGTAATATCAAATAATAATGAGCGATACTACGTTAACCATGGAATCTCGCACGAGTAAACTAGCTCGACAGCGACTAGAGGCAATTAAAAATGTCACTAATAAATATAAAAACGATTTTAAAAAAATTGTGGAACAAGTCGAAGGTGCTAAAAGAAATCTATTACTCGGGGATATGTTATCTTCCAAAAAATTGCCATTAGGACCACCTCGTATTAAGGAAGAAGAATAAGACGAAACAACTCTACCACCACCCTCGCAACCTTCTGAACCCCAACCTAAAATTCAACCGCCGCCAAAACTTACGAATGTAATACATAAGTGTACGCCGGAAGGTATCGCCGCTATCAGGAATCCAAACCAAATAAAAGATATTACCGCGTATGGATATGATAAAATACATGATTATGTAAAATCCAGATATGCTAAAACTATAAAACGTGACAATTGGATTTTAAATGTATATTGCGTAGCTAATAATATGCAGCGGGTCAGATATGATGACGACAATTTTGATAAATTTACCCAGGAAGTAAGCGAGTATCAAAAACAAAAAGAACAAGAAATTAAATCAGACTTAACAACAAGTAACAAAAACTCAGACGAAAAAATTGGAAGTGATTTGTCCAACGGTGGCCTTGATAAACTTTCTCCTAATAACGTCGTTGCCGATGTTGAACGACCAGAAATTCTAATTGGCGGAAGACGAACCGGCAAAAATTCCCCAGAAATTAATAATGAAGCAGCTGCTATTTGTTTAGAGATTATTTACAGGCGGTATCATGGACATTAATGTTTATCGGGCCCTCATCGATGAAATCGTTGATGATTACCTTAGTGATTGATGCAGTTAGATCAGTGACAAGAAAATAAGATGACGATACATAATGCTCAACGTGGGCCTGTAATGGTCAGGGTGATAAATTCGCGATTACCAACATATGAAGCGATCTACGGAGATGGACTCGGTGATGTTGTTCAGGGTCTATTCAGAAGGATAGCCCCAAAAGCAATACAGATTCCAAAGCAACTGGGAATGAAAGCTGTTGACGTTGTTCGTGATGAAGGTATTGGTGTTGCTGGTGATGTTGCTAGTAAAGCATTCTCAGCAATCAGGGATAGACTAGCACGATTAATACGCAGACCGCCAGCGGTTCGACCTCAGCCTATAAAATTTCCCAGCACCGAAGTTATGCCTGCAAATGTTAGTAAAATAATAAATCAAGCTGCAAATAAAAAATTAGCAGAGTTGGCTGGTGTACCCTTGCCACTGGTAGGATCAGAAAAAGAAAAGAAATATAACTGCTGGTCTAATAGCAGGAAGTGGTCTTCGTGTTAGACGATAACATGTATAATAATGTTCAAGCGTGTATCTGATCCCGCATTTGACATGGTTGCGCCAGTTCTCAAAGATGAATCGGTACGTGATTATCAATATTATTCGTATGATGCACGAGAACCAAATCAGCGTGGAAGAATTGAGCTGCAAGTTCAGGATACAGGTAGATATTTCTTACCTGCTGAAGCATTTATTGAAGTAGAAGGTGAAATTCTAAAAACAGATGATACTGAATATGGAGCTGATGTTAGAGTTGGTTTTGTTAATAATGGCATTATGGCGTTGTTCAACAGTGACACGTATAGCATCGACGAAAGAAACATTGAATCATGTCTGGAAAACATCGACGTTGCCACGACGATATTGGGTCTAGCAAGATATTCCGATGATTATTCACGATCCGCTGGTCCGTCAATGATGTTTGTGAAGGACACTAGTAATTATTCTAATAATATACAGTATGATATAAGACGAACAAGAAACAATGCCGACACTGCTGACGCCGATGTGGTTCCAGTGGTTCATGGTGCTAATCCAGAATTCAACTTAGGATTCGCAGCACGTCGATCAATGTTGAAAGGTGGAAAAAGAAGATTTTCATGTGCAATTCCATGTCATATATCTTTGGATTTTGCAGAAGTGTCAGAAAGGTTATTTTTGGAGCCAAGCATACATTTGTACTTGTAAGAAAGTCTACCAACGATGATGCAATCTGGCGCACTATCGGTAATGCTGGTAAAGTAATACTGACAAAACTTTCATCGCGGATGCCAACAATGATACCGTCATTGACCGAAGTGCAACGGCTGCGCTCTTTTATGGATTCAGGTGGTAAATCAACATTGTCATGGTTGACGATGACCACATATAGTGTTCGAAGTGCCTCAATTGGTTTATTCACATGGCATATAGCATCACAGCAAGGTGTCTCTGCACCGCGACATATATTCATTGCTTTCCAAAATACTGCTAGAGTAAACTCACAAACACACAGTACAATGATGTTTGACAAACTTGGTGTTACTGAAGTTTCACTGAGAATAAATGGACATCAAGAACCATCTGACGATATAAACCATATTGCACGTGCATGTCATCGTTTGATGACATTCATGGGATGTGATCAAAATGTTGATTCTGGTCTACAAATATCACAATTAGATTTTACAACGCTGTATCCAATCTATTACTTTTCGCTGGAATACTTGGATTTATTTGGGCAATCTGTCATTGATATACTCTTTCGAGCTCGTGTGGAAAAAGGACTATTGATAATTACAGAGCAATCGCTGTTATACTCTCAGACAAAACAATGTTGCTTGAAGGTGTTGGTGGACGAATGAGAGTCATTGATGCCCCAGTGGAAAACGTATAATCGATCCCAAGTGTACGATTAGTAATTAAATCACCCATGATATTGTAATGTCATATCATCACGTTAATGTTACTCTGACTCCTGGTCAGATTAAAAAGCTACAATCAGCATTAACAAAGAATTCTGGAATAAAAATATTACTGAAATCAGCACAGATCGCAAGCGATCCGAAGGGTCCAAATAAACTGCCACTGACAGAACGTCACCTCAGGCATTTCAATGACGCCAAACGATCAAAGATCGGTGTTAGACTTAATGTTTCTGCGGGTGCCATTAAAGACATTGCCAAGACGAGTGGTATATTTCTACTTCTTGCAGCTATATCAGCGTTGATAGCCTCTGCAGCCCTGCTGTTACAAAAGCAGCTGCACTTGGTGCTGTTGGAACTGCCGCTGGGATGGCATTAAAGAAAGCAACAGGACACGGAATAAAGACTTCCAAAAGAAGGGTCTTCCATAAATGGAAGGGGTCTAAGATTGCTAGGAACTCCTCATTCATGTTAAGGTCGGGGTCTAAGACTGTCCGGGACACTTCACTAAACATGCTTCCTATGTCCAGTTTTGATTTACTTGATGCTGCTAAAAAATTAAACGTCAAAAACTTCAGAGGTATTTTTATGCGTGATCAGTTATTGGAGATATTATGTATGGTGATCTCAACATGAGCAGAAACACAATTATTAATGTGAGAGAACCAAAATCAGACGATGATGCGGCAACAAAAAAATACGAGGACAACAACCGCGTTTGCAAATTTTCGTAGAAACACAAATAGAACCATTAATGAATTTTTTGGGAATCCAGCAGTCATCGACATTAAACTCTCTGACATCAAAAAGATTATCGATGGTGTAGTATATACAGTAGTGTCTGGATCATCATTATGGACACCACTCAATAAATCCATTAAACATACCGGCATGTACAGGTTCTCAGTACTCGGCGTTACAACATTTACAATAGCTACCATAATTTCACGGCGTGATCTTCTGGGTCAGTGTTAGTGATACTGGATCAAAACGACGAGGGAACATTTGTGGTGGAATCCGAAGAAGAAGGTCTCTGCGTGTTGTACTATTGGTGTCTTGAGTTCGTCGCCAAACTACCACCTACTTAGAGTGTTAGTGATCTGCATAATGAACCAATTACCGGTAATCCCAACTGACGTTCAACGTTTCAGATACGAACAAGCGTGTTTGTGACAGACACAATTAAAAAATATCGTTGATGCTCATACAGAAAAAAACAAAAGAAAATTCCGCAGACGTATCGTTGTTATTGACATAATTGTAAATTCTGCATCCGCCGTATTCGCTGCAACGGCAACTATAATCGGATCATTATCAGCCACATATATAATAGCACCAGTAATAGGAACTGGTTTTGCAGTTATAACCGGTGTTGCCGGTATTCTTAAATATCATAGCAAAAAAAACATCTACGTGTGCGGCTGATATACAATGTTGATATCAGCGGAAACACACGCACACGCCAAATTATCATCGCTGATATCATCAAGTCTCAATGATGGAATAATATCAGATCAGGAATTTGAAGAAATGATTAAGGTTTACCATGAAGCAACTGGAAACCAAACCACCTTGACAGAGTCAAGGTCTAAAGACAAGGACAGAGTCAAGGTCTAAAGACAAGGACACTGTCAAGGATTAGAATTAATAGTAGTCTCGGCCACACACGCGAAAATGTGATGCTGACCTGTCTTGAGTGTAATCGACGTCGAGGAGCTGGTGTCCTGTTTTCACAAAAGTGAATGCGGTGGTAATTGTGTCTCTTCAGGAATTACTTATAATTGTTTACGCACAAATCCACGTTGAGGAGCAGTTGAATCTACTTTGTAGATTGCACGCCTACCAGTGGATCTTACCACACTGAAAATTTTATGTGTGGTTACACTCCAGACTGGATCAGTTGCTCTTTTTTTACCCCTTCCCTCAAGCTCCCCCTGCTCATATAAATATCTGACAGTCACATTACCTAGTACTGGTTGTTTTGAGAAAGAGTCATGTCGCTTAAATGGTATGCATTTCTTCGAGATTGCATTGATGGGGGTAAAAGAAATTGCACGAGTAATTTCATTATTTAACGCAGCTATTACACTTGGTAGTCTTGCAACCCATGCACGAGATCTCTTGTCCGCCTGAACTTTGTTCAGGAATATTTCCTGCGCATACTGATATCCAAACAATCGCTCAGCAAGTGTTCGATTAAATTGCTCAACGATTGCCTGATTGTGATGAATTGCGTTGTGCCCTCGTCTGATTTTGACGTTATGTTGTTTCATCAGAGATGTTACTGCACTAAGACTTTCTTTGCCAGAATCAACCTATAGCAACTGTGGCCATCGCAGACCGCCACGTTGAAAAATCCGTTCAAACGCAGATGCAACTTCAGTTGCTGTCTTTGCTGATAGTGGTTCTGCTTCTTTATATCTACTTGCAACGTCAACGACAGTTAACGCGTATTTGTATGTGTGCGATTGACGTCTACCAGTTTTAATTGTATTATGTTGTAAAAACAAAATGTCTGCATGATGAACTTCATTGGGAGTACTGACATCAAAATGTGCGTACTGAATCTTTTTAGGTGGTGGTAGATAAATTTGCCATATTGCCTGTCGTGCTAACCAAACTGCAGCAACAGAACGTGCGACACCTGCTGCATCAGCAAGTTTATTAATCGCTGCTCTACCCCTCCAATATC
The DNA here is from genome assembly GCA_016617855.1 of Megalonaias nervosa. NCBI lineage: Eukaryota > Metazoa > Mollusca > Bivalvia > Unionida > Unionidae > Megalonaias > Megalonaias nervosa. The sequence continues at coordinate 23,428 of JAECUM010020742.1, read as the reverse complement.
CTCTTGGGCTATAATAAATGGAGTCTATTATAATAGTTATCTATGATTAATTACCGGCCCCTAGCACTAGTTTACCTTTCATCGCAGATCTTATCAAAAAATTAGCAAGCGATTCTCTGAGAGATTTATTTTTTACATACTTTAGAGTGTGAATCAACTTCACGTCTGCAATATGTCGTTGTTGTAAATCTGGATGTTTATACGCAACATCGTGAACGTGGCACGCTTGATCAATAGCATTTATTGGATACTCTCCAGATCTTGGTTGATTTTTTTCGTCACGTCGGATATCAAGTCGAGTTCCAGGACCACAATAATTATACCCAGCAAGATGCTTCTCGCCAGGATACTTAGCCCATGGAGCTCCTGGTAATTTTCCCAGTGAGGCAGCGATATCTCCGCCTGTTTCATGAGAGATAAATTTATGTTTTTGTACAACATTTTACACACTTGCCTGTAAGTGCACACTTTTTATTTTTCGTCGTTATTGTTTTTAATCCAGTGGTGGGGGTGAGCGCTCTACATCGAACGCAATATAAATTCATATAATTATTATATACTCCTACAACATGGATATCATTGATTTTTCAGAGACACGAAACCATGAGCCAATCAAGCACCATCCGGCGCTACCAAATTCTATCAGAGCAATTATCATAGGTCCATCTGGGTCTGGTCAGACGCACTTGTTGCTTAACCTGATAATGAGACGGCTCAAGTGGGATAAGTTATATTTAGTGGCACCATCTGTAGATGATCAGCGATGCTACGACGTGCTTACGGATTTTAATGAAGATGCGATGTCGATAGACGAAAATGGCAACGATATTATAGAATATATCACCGACATCAACGATGCGCAAATTGGTAAATGATCTCGATGGAGATATTTATAATCTTGTTGTATACGATGATGTGATTTGGACAAACAATCAAATCCAGCTCGGATATTTTCCCGATGAAGGCATTAAATAACCGATGTTATTTACATTACTCAACGATATGCGCAGATACCTAAAGTGATCAGAGATAACTGCAATCTTCTGGTTGTTTTTAATGAAGATGATATTCATACGCTAAGAAACGTCCACCAGACTTGGTATTCAGGAGACATGGATATAATTAAGTTTAAAAACTTCTTCTCAAAAGCGCAAGCGATTCTTCATAGATTTATCACGATATATTTACATGATCTGGTCGCGATATCGCATAGGTCTCGATAAAATTTTTGGTTGAGACAACCGTTACTTTTTTGCCACACACGGCAGCAGAGAGGAGACGACCAACAGTGAATGTCCTGGTGTTATACTCCAGGGGTCGGTAAACGAGGGCGCATAAAAATTTAACACGCAAGCGTCAAAAGAGAAAATAACCCGGTTAGAGATTTCGGTTTAGCGTTATTGACCTTGTATTTTCATTTTCGTAGGAAGCTTTATTTTCAGGAAATGACGCTCCTAAAAGTTGTAGGGTTCACCAGTAGTAGAAGTATATGAGGTTTTGATCTCAAAGAGGGTTTAAGGCCAGAAAACCTCCACCCCCTCTAAAATAAATATATTATGACATTTTTTCACCACCTCAGAGACCCCATCTCCCTCAAAAAACCACCCTCCAACAAATTTTTATCTCAGAAAATGATGAAATTTTGAAACCCAAAGGGGATTCTAGACCAGAACCCTCACCCCCTAAATTTTGAGATGAGGTTGGTCAAATGACAGAATGACATTTATTAACAACATGGTTGATGAATGATATTTCTAAAGCTATAAATATTTGTTTAAAATAAAAATAATAGTCCCCAGAGAGGACTGTTTGAAGATGATTATATACATATGATTATATCTTAATTAAGGACAGCACAAAACACAGAATCTTAATTACAGTAGCGTATTTACAGCAAGCATATTTACAGCAATTATATTTACAGCACAGTTTTATACAACCCCATGTGAACCCCTAGGTTGCCAAAGGACATCCTAGCAGGCTCAGAGGTTATATATAAATTTATCTTACGGACAGCACAGTTACATATAATTACAGTAGCGTATTTACAGCAAGCATATTTACAGTAACTTATTTACATATATTTACAGCAACGTATTTACAGGGACAGCACATACAAACACAACACTAAGGACAGTACATGTAGACTTAACTAACTTATCTTAAGGACGGACATTACAACGGGCCTTCTCTACGTTCAACAGAAATTTGCACACTCTCCCCCATAATCAACCCGGGGAGTGTAAAAGTACACCCACCACGTGTTGACATGATGGGAGAGTGTACAAATTTTCTATTGAAACGTAGAAGGGCTGGCGGCGCCCCACTAAATATGAGAATTTTGGCATTAAAATCGCCCCCGCCGGCAATGTGCCGGTCACGAGAATCGAACCACGGACCATGAGTACAAGAATCCAACGAGTTAGCAATCGGCCACAGGACTTCATTATATATATATATGTTAAAAAAATTATTATATAGTTACCAAACAGCATTACGTTTTCTGATTTTGAAAACACGAAATTTTGCATTACATTTTCTGATTCTGAAAACGTTATTATAAATAAATCGAGAAATACATGATTTTTGATTCTATATTGTATAGAAAAACGAAATCCTAATGTTGGCTGAATACATAGGCTGTTTAAGATCGACCGTTGTCAAGGATACTAATTAATAATGACAACGAGTGGGCTGAATGACTACATAGACGCTGTATATATATATATATATATACATTACTGCGAGAAATAATCAATATTCTTATGAATGGGTTTTTACTTAAATGACATAGCATATATACTCGCTTACAAGTCGAGGCTAACTGCAGACAAAAAGATAAAGATCTGCCATAGCATTATGCGCCTGCAGATCAGAGTTTATTTTGTTTGTTTTACTGATTACTTCTAGCAAAACTGTGCATTATACGACAGCATATTTGGGTCTGCGCAGTTGGACTCAACTTATAAGCGAGAATCTACAGTAACTATGTTATCTACTAACATTTATGTAAGAGGAAATTGCTAATCATTTCGGTAAATACAGAACTGCCACCAAGAATTTGGGTCTTAAAATTACTATTAGATTTACAACTCTATACATTTCATTAGCCAAAAAAAAAAATACGAAACAGTATATGCTATGTTCGATAACTACAAAAGATTTTAAACTTAGCTGGAATAGTATTATCTCCCTTTTAAAAACAGATAGGGCATCGCTTCTCAAGCCTTCTTCATGGGTTTCGTGTTGAGGAAATGCAGTTTTGATACAGAGTTATATTTCTTGACCAATAATCAATGTTTCAACGTTTGCTATTAAGTATAATGTACTGTCATGATTATACAAATAAAATTTAATTTTACCGGTTACTTTTCGACGACATTCAAATAGTTCTTTCATCTCTATCTTACTGAGAAGATACTTACTACCTTTTACAAAAACCTTCTACCGGTCTCAGTCTATCTTAATTTTTGCATACTGCTGTTGGCTGATCGGATCATGAAAATTGTCATATTTAGTGCAAGCTCGTCTCGCAAACTTTCGAGATAATTAAAATACTTGCTATCGTCTGATTTGATAAGGGAGAGTTTGACTCTGTCAAATTTGCTAAAACAAATACCTGAAATTTCATCATTAAATTCAAATGATAATTGCTGGTTATTAACCATTATTTTTTTATTTTGCTATTAACTCCATCAACTAATGTTAAATTTTCGAACATTATTTCTTATGTTTAGACAAAATTACTTGCATAATGTCCAAGTGCTAGTTTATTAATTCCGTCCCTGAAATATCTTTTATCATCGAAATTACTTAGTCCACGTTTTATAATTGTATTCGTTTCAAGTTTATGATGATTTGTTCTGATAACATTTGTTTTAATAAAACTGACGCTATTGTTTAGCGCTGCTTTAAAATCATCAAAATTCATCATCTTTTTCACATATCCTTGAGGAATACCTTTTGCTTTTTTTGTAAGTTTATTGTCATCTAATATGACAGCATACATTTTACTCCTTAGTCCAACAAATTCCCTAACTGGCATAAACATAAATTGATCTTTCATTTTTCCAATAACTTTCTTATTCAAATTGTCTTGAAATCCACTACATGCTGGATAATCTGATAAATCAAATAGAGTTTTATTATTCTAAATATCCTGATAGACATCTTCACATTTTATATTATAAACTAGCGAGTCTGTATCAGTAAATAGCAACTCTGGCCACTGCTTTTTGGTAAAATTATAGTGAAAATCGTACATCAGCCACTTTGATATATCAAGTACATCTGCACCAACATAAGTCGGTTTATTTAACTTTAAATTTGTCTTTTGTCGTTGTATTGCAACAAGATTTTCATTAAATATTTTCATACTAACAAAACCATCATCGTTAACTAATTTATTTCTGCGATTTATGTCGTTAACAATTTCTATCGAGACTAATTTTTGGAATATTTTCCATCGTCTTACCGAACACTGAGTTGTTCATTAACTTGAAAAAGTTTTTCTCAAATTCGGTTTTAGCCACAGCACGACGTTTCGTATTTAAGTCAATGTAATTTGCCATCCACCTCGACTGATTAAACTTTAGCACGCGATGGACTTTTCTAAGAATTAGTCCAGCATCTACTGCTTGTTTTAATTTTTTTTAATGCATAACGTAATTTCTTTTATTTAACAAATTTGGAACTAGCTTATTAACAATCGAATTGTTTGCTGTTGTCGTTGCTCGTTGTTCAGGTGATAATAAACTATAATTAATCATCATTGACTCTGCACAAAACGGTTAGTCGTTATGTAGATCATGTAACGAACTAGGATAATCTAGATCAACTTCAACAAAATATGAAATATTGGAAAAATCATTATTACTTTATCTAGGTAAATCTTTTTCAGTTTCTTTAAGAAATTGATCTGGAGTTATCCAATGAAACCCACCGCAGGGCATTGGCTCTGACATCGCATATCCATACAAATTCACACAATCTAGATAAATAATATGATTAGATGGGAGATTTTTATCATAATTTTTCAGATATTTGTTATTAGCTACTGCATATTTTTTTGTTATAACGCTAATTCCGCCTCTGATACCTTTTTCAATAAAGTTAAACATATCAACATCTGTCAAGAGATCCAGTTCTACCTTACTTGTTTTTAAGAGAGCGTCCCAAGACAATCCTGGAGCAGAATAATACCAACAGGGGTCTAGTCCATAATTGCTGTAGTTTACTCGCCGAAAACTTTCAAAAACATCTGCTAGTAATAATAAATCTGTTTTCAAATATAAATCGTGGTAATCACCAAATGTTTTACAACTAAATTTATTCCAAATATCTTGTGCATATTTGTATTCGTCATCTGTGATATTTTCATTTTTGAGTTGCAAGTAAAATTTATCTTTATCAGGAAGAGAAGTTTCATCAAATCTGCTCCAATCATCGAGATACTCGTACGTAAAGATACCTTTTTTTGTCAAATCGATATAGTTTTCACCAAAGCAACTTTATAAGTTAGCGAAACTACTGCAACCTTTTACAAGCTCATCTGATGATGCTGCCATAAATTGTAGACTGTCAATAAAGCGTAATTTACCCAGCGTCACCGACATATACTTTTCAAAATTATTTGGAATACATTTTATTACGTTATTTAATTTTAGTTTAGCTTTAATATTTTCATCACCAAAAGCTTCTACAATGATATGACTGTCATAGTCACGAAAGTTATGTAAAACTACAGGAATAAAATCTGGAGCATGAAATTTTAAATTACAGCTGTTATGAGGTGCTCCACGATATTGGCCGGTCAAATGACAATGATCTCGCACCTTATCACGGACTCCGTTGGAGTCTACCAGTAACTTTTCACAAATATGACAATTAACTGCCTCATCAAAATCGAGTTGTTGTTTAGACGTTATTTTCATTGGAGCTGTTTTAAATAATCTGTTAGAAATTTTATTAACTTCGTCTATTAAATTTTAAGTTTTTTAATAGCCATACGGCAGGAATTTCACCTCTATATAACTTTATCGGTGTTGAAAATTTATCGTTAGCGCAACAAACTACTTTATAAGCTACTCCACAAGGAATATGCTGTTGTATTTTTCTAGTACTTGATTTATTTGGATTATTTTCTGCTCCAACCACAGCAACAAGTAGACACTCGAAATCAGCGTAAATAACAAAAGGAATATTTAGTTTATGATCATAATTTTTAAATTTTAATATTTTTTTCTTTTTCGCCAGGTATAGTTATTCTTTGAACGTTGACACAGTATTTGAGACGCTCCTGCAGTATTCCATCGCCAGAAAAACCTTGTAAACATTTATGACAGAAATATTTTTTATTTTTATTTTTACTATACTGTCTGCCAACGAGGCCGTTAAAGTATTTTATCCAACAATAATGTCCCTGATAAAATAACAAATTTATTGTATTTTGTGTAGCATTTTCTGAGATATATCTCGGGTAAACGTTTTCTCGCTCATCTAGTCCGACAACATTTACTGAGATACTGTTTTGTTTTTTAAACATTGGTATATGATTTTCTGCTACTGGAAAAGTTATTCCTAAAAAATTTAGTTCGTCTTTGTACGGAAAATACTTGTTAACGCGATCAGCATTTTTTTCTTCTGGAAATATCGCAGAAAGAATAGACCATTGAAAACATCTGTTATCATTGTTCTTGACATTTATACAGCATTTTTTGTTTTTAATTTTTGGAGGTAGATCGACGTACAAACTACCGCGAAGTACGTTATATTTTGCTGTGTGAAATAAAACTTCTTTTATCATTTCAAATTTCCAACCCGACCTTGATGCAGTAAATTCTTCTAATTTTTTGTTTATTTCTTGATGTATTTCATCGGCGACCATGGCAATGTTTGTTCCAGTTAATATTTTTCTCGATTTTGCTGTTAAATATGGTTCCGAAATTTCGCTGTCAAAACTTTTTCTTTCAAAAATTATATCAAGTACATCTTCAACTGCATGTAACTTTGATAAAATAGTATGATATTGTTCTATAAGTTCGTTACTTTTATGAGCCGCAAGTTCTTGAGCTATAACTGGTTGCAAAAGATGAAATAAACTTGTGGAATTAAAATTTGCTAAAATATTTTGATCATCAAGTTTGTAACTATTATCATAATCTGAAAATGCTGAAGCAATTTTTTTCTGTTTTGATAATGTTCTTTTTAGCAATATCTCGCAATTTTAACATTATATATATAGTAATATTTATATTCAATTGAATTTTTTTAATTAGAGATATGAAATCCTTATAGTATAATGACAGAAATTTTGAGATATCTGAGATTGACGACAGAAGAGCAAGAATTTTATCATGTACACCCAAAGTACAATTTATATGCAGCAGATATGTTAGGTTCTGTTATTAATATAGAATCTAAAAAATCTGTTGGCATATCAACACCAGCTGGTGTATTAATTTCAGTAAAAGGCGATGATGCAGAAAGGACTAAAATGTTTAGAAAAGATTTTATTTATACTTTGTTTTGCGACGATATTCCAGAAGGACAACGAGTATACAGAGTAAATAGCGCAATTGCTGATGATAATATTGAAAATTTAGCATTACAAAATGAATTTCAACTTCATCCAGTATTTGATCTATATGAGACAAATGACAAGGGAATTATTCGACATAAAAAAACAAAAAATGTTGTTGGAAATTTATATAATACTGGTTATTTACACGTAATGGTACGTGGTATAAAAACAAACCAAGTTGGTTATATGTCACACCGTTTTGTGTTGCAAACTTTTAACGGACTAATACCTAATGGTTTTGTTATTGATCATAAAAATGGTATTAAATCTGATAATCGTCTGCAAAATTTAGATTTGGTAACGCCAAAAGAAAACACAAGACGTGGAGCTGGTTCTGATGGTTCTAATTTTAAAAATCCAAAATCAGTTATTTCAATAAATCTTGAAACTTGTGAAGAAATAAAATTTAAATCAATAACGTCTGCTGCAAAATATCATAAAATTAATAAACGTGCAATAAAATTTGTAGCTGATAATGTAACAAAATCAGCAACGTCAATGTTGACATTTGATAGATTTAATTTTAAATACGATAACTAATGATATTTTCTATATCATTTCGAGTAAGACAATTATGATTAAATTCCATAATATCGTCGCGATTAAATCGTAATGTCATCATTTTATTTGTATTAAGTTTTATTTTTTTCTGCTACTGTTAATAAAAATCTGTCAGATTCGCCTAATGTTATAATAACATCAACAAAATAAAAACCATGTCCCAACAAACAATTTCGAATTGCCTCAGCTAATTCTTTGTAATTTAATATATTAACTCTTTGATGATATTTTATTTCTCCGAACATCTTATTATTTATTAATTAGACAAAAGATATATTATAATAATGAACTTAATTGAGAGACTGGCTGAACTACATTCGGAAGATTTTGTTTCAGTTTCCAATTTTACATTAGAAAATATTACTAATGACAGATTTGTTGGTTATACTGAAAATGATATTTTGCATAACTATGACGATGAAGAAGATGATGTTGTTGTTAGTAAAAATAATTTAAGCAGACAAACAACTGGGCGATATGATGTTAAGTACCATATTGCTAAAAAAATAATAAATTTAATTTTACTATCACAGAGCATCAAATATTTTGGCAACTTATTAAACCCTTTTTAAACGTACAAATAACTGGACAACAAAGAAATATAAAATACGATTTTATTTTTGTTAAAATATTTAATTTGATGCCAGTTAATGACGCAAGAAAATTACATTTAATTTCTCTGTGTAAACAAGTAAAATGTAAATCCGTACTAATAAAATACGAAGAAATTTATAATAATATTATTCGATCGACTTAGTTGGTACCCAGCTATTAAATTTATCGCCATACCCTCGCCATTTGTCTAAACTTTTGTTGCCGCGCTTTTTAATAACTTTTTCAATAACAAATATATCTTGTTCTGTTTTCTGAAGTTCTTAGTCGTAAAAACTGCCAGTTATAGGTTCCCCTAATAAATCTTTCAACGAGTATGTAACTGGTATTGTTAAAAGTACTTTATCAACAACAAATACTTCCTCGCTCCAATTATGAGTATATCCATTTTCAAATGTTTTTTTCGTCAAAGAAATTCTAACTTTATCACCAACTTTCAATTTATGTCTGCGGTACATATTTTCGTTTGCTAATATTGGATCTGCAATCGCATCGTTTGGCGACATTTTTAGGGATCTGTGTTTCGTGTTATTATACTCGTCAACAATTTTCTGTAAATTGTCAATATATTTACTCGTATTTTTAGCTGTCAAATACTTGTGGATTTTTTCGTTGAGCGTGAGATTAAATTTTTCAACGATGACGCTTTTTCCCTCATTTCCTGTGAAATATTTTTTAATATTATTTTGCTCTAAAAATTATTCAAATCTTTTATTAAAAAATTTTGCTCCATGATCAGTCCAGATTCTATTTGGTTTTCTTTCTGTACCTGTTATTATTTGTTTTAGCGCATCAGTTATCGATGTCCCTGTTTTATCCGAAACGGGTATACTAAACGCGTATTTGCTAAAAACATCTACAACATTAAAAAGATATCTCTATGGAGCGCCATCGGCGCCAACGTTAAACTGAGCCAGATTTGAAACATCAACTAAATCTATCGCCCAGATGTCATCAACGGCATTTGCAACAACTTTACGTCGCGGAAACTTCTTTTTTAGGTTTATGTAGCTGAGACGCTAGCGTCTCTAAGGCAAGATCATCATATAATTCTTTTTTACCGAGTCCGAGTTTATATTTTGCTCCAATAAAACCCTGAACCAGCCTTCGGTCAACACGTTCTCGCATATTTACAGGTTTCATATCACGAAGTTCGTCTAACATTACTTTATCGCAGCTGTATTTATTTTGTTCGTTGTCTGGACGTTCAATATCTCTGTAGCAGATATCATGTCGCATTGCTTTTGCGTCAACTTGATTGTAAGGCTCTTGTCCTGGCAACGGATTATCGTTTACGTCAAGTTGTTTATCAAGAGGATTATAAGGTCCAGTATATTTATGGCCTGGCAATGTCCAACCGCCTTTGGTTTCGGCAATTTTCCAATAAATTTATGTATATCTATGCCTGTTCCAATTATTTCTCTTTTTTTGCATTTCTGACAATATGTAACAATTTTATTTTGCTCCAGACATAAATCTCTATCACAATCGCACTCGCATGTCATTTATTCATTAATCATCTACTAAAATAATTTCTGGATAACCCGTTCCGGACAACTTTGTTGCTGGCAAAAACATACTTTTTCTTTTTCCACAGATTGCACAAATACTTTTCAGCATTATTCTATTATTTTTTGTTTTTTCTGTTTTTTCATCTTTATTTTCTGTTTTAGTTTTACACTTAAGACAATATGTTGACATTATATATCAGTGAGTTTAGATAAAATTTAAACTCGGAGCTTTTCAAGCTCTGCAAAAGTTCAATGCAATCTCATCATTAGCGTGAGAAGGTTGTTTGTCAAATTGCAAAATAAACTTTAAAAAATCTGGATTTTCGGTCATCTGTTTAATGAACATTACGCAGTAGTATCCACAAGCAGAAGTTCCAACTGGTTGAATTTGATTAGACGAATAATTTATTATTTTCGCAAGAGACTTCGTCTCTTGAATTCTACTTATATATTTTTTATTGCGTCACTTGGTGGAATTCCGAACGAGTCAAAATAATTGTTATCACAAACAGCTACCCAATGTGTGCCAGATCCGTCATTAAAATCTTGTATATTTATAACACACGAACCTGGCGTTTCTAGCGTTATAAATTCATCTTTAGAATAAACTCCACTGAACTTTTTTAGTTTTTTTAGTTTGTCAAGTATATCAAAATTACTTAACGCGGCCGACTTCATCTCTTTGTTCCTGGCAACATTAGTCCTCGTCCTACTCCTAACAGATTTGGCAATAGACTTCCCGCCAATCCTGCTAGTAATGGAGCTATTGGAATAAATCCACCTTTTCTCCTCGGTCGTGTCTTTTTTTCGTCGTTGTCTTTCTTTTTGCTGTTTTTCGTTTTGGCATTTTATATTTATCTTTATACAAAAATTTCCTTTATTCCATGACCTTCAACTGCCTTTTTCGTTGCGCCAGATACTGCTCCAGACGCTGCTGCTAGTCCTAATGTACCTAACACTGGCAAAATTTTAGGTATTAATGTTCTGGCCATTACAGATAGCGCCGGACCGAAGAAACCACCTTGTTTTACCATCGCAGTTACTTGTGCAGTACTTAAATTTAAAACAAAAAGTTTTTGCGATCGTATTTATTTACTTGTTTTTTGGTTAACATTAATTTTGTTAAAGTACCTAAAACACCTGCGTTAGGGTTGACCTTTAATGAAACCTGCCTCTTCTTTGCAACAGCAGCTGCTAATTTTTTAACTTGACCATCAGTTAAATATATTTCTTTTATAATATATTTTGTCATCTTAATATTAAAGTTACAGATTAAACTTAACGTTTTCAAACTTGTACCGACATTTTACCTTCGATAAAGTCAATCGTAATAGTTCTGTCGCTGATCACTAACGCATATACATACAACTGCGTCACTGGAACTGCTCCGAGCGTCCATGTAATTTCAATATCAGCAGTTGAAATTACATCTCTTTCATTTTGTTTACTAACATCAAAATAAAATGTCGGATAAAGTGTACGAAATTCCTCTACTGATATCTGAGATCCATCTCCAACATCTTGATATTTTTGCAATGCGTCCATAAGATACATGTAAGGTCGAGTAATATTTTTATTAGCGTCATCTGCAAAATTACATTCTATCGCCCGCTCCGGGTATTGCTTTGAATTTATTCTAGCATATATTCGTCTAACATCAGCATTATCAAATATCGCATTATTTTGTTGTTGGTTACCACGTCGCGCTTGTTGTTGAAATACAACAAATATTTACCGTGGCTTTTGTTCAGTCGACGTCGTTGTGACTCGCCATGTGTAGTCTGTGGTATTTGGAACTGCTGTTTGATATTTTTTATGTTGCTGAAAATGAATCTTCTTTGAGCGGTTTTTAAGAACGTCATCTAATTCGAGCGATTTTGAAACTGTCGGCGTTATTCGTGGCATCCACAGAGCACGTTTGTTTATGATAAACTGTACATCAGCCCCACCTGACCTAAACAGGCAGTCGTTTTGTTCTGATCGATCTAAAATAAGCGCATGTTTAACTCCACGAAATACTTTATTATAGTCCCTGCAAAAACCAAATATTGTACTTAGTGGCATCATCATTGTAATTTGACGTGATACTGCTGCAAGTGCCTATCTCTTAACATAACCCTCATTATAACGTTTATTTCTTATAGCAACTAAATTATTAACAAAATTTACCATTGCAACGCCGTCCGCAGCTGGATCTGGTGCGGCTATACCAAGATTATTGCAAGCAGCAGTAAGTGAGACTCTTGTAGCATTTTCATCAGCAGCTGCATCTGGTGTGGCTATACCAAAATTGACAGCATTAGCGATAAGAAAATCTCTTACAGTTGCAGCATCTGCAGCAGCATTAGCTCCATGAGTAAAAGTTCTCCTCAGGAAAAACTCACCAGGTGCAGCTACCCCAGCTCCAGTATCTTTAAACCCCATCATATTAGTTTTAGTTGATTTGGAGTAATCATCGGAAAACGAAATAGTATTTAATATTTAACTTGCAACTTGTAAGTGACTTGAAATATCTTCGACAGTTTGATTGGCCAGTTGATATCGAGCACTTTTAAATAAACACCAACCATCATTTATAAGAGCTACTTCTACGTTAGCTGCAATTGCGGCAGGTGGAACAGCTACTGTCATAATCTGGCCACGAACTTCCAACATTGCTTTATGAGGCAGTAGAAATACGTCATCGTCTCGAGTATTAAATGTTCTAACGCCAGCCTTATTAGGTTCGTTAGAAGTTTCATCGAGATATTCAACATATTCAAATTCTGTTACCGCGTCGTCTTTGTCATAAATTTCTGCTAAATCGAGATAATTTTTTACAGACATTTTTTTATTTATTAGGTTATATAAAATTTTGTCATCAACGATAGCGAAGCTATTTCGGTGTTGTTGCTTTAGATATTAATTTTTGTATAATTTGTTCTCCTTTTGTTGATAAAAGTTTTTTTGTTGTTATCATTGCGCGTTGAATTCTTTTGTTGGTGCGATTTCTGAAATATCTTGTTTGATTGTCGGTCTTTTTATTTTATCAGCTATTTTTTTTGTCCAACAGCAGTTCCAGCTGCAGATGCAGCTCCAGTTGCAAAAGCTTTTGATGCGTCAAGTGCAATTGGTGCAACTTTATGGGCTATTCCTGGAGCATTTTCTATAATTTTAGCAAATATATTTCCCAAAAATCCTCCGACTATTTTTCTTCTATAGACTTTTTCTGTTTCATTATATCTGAAGTTGTATAATTTTATTACCAAATCTTTTAGAAAATATGTTTACTCTTGTTCGCGTAAGTGTAAATAATAAGTAACAATTTCATTGTTAAAATACAGTTGTCGTCCAGACTGATCTGTCAACTGCATATTTACTTCTGTTATCTGATTTTCAACATTTAACGGATAATAAATAACTTCACGTGGACTAATTTGCATAAGAGATCCTGGTGGAACGTCTGGTGAAAAACTGTATATTGTGTGTCCTTTACTACCTTTAGCTGAGTAAGATCCAGATGCAATAGAGCAATTTACCAATATTGTGTTTATATTAAGTTATAGTTACTGGCAGTTCACCGTCATACGTTCTGGAATTATCACGATTAAGAGAAATATAATGCTTATACTCAAATCCTATCAGTGGCGCGATACTTTTTGGATTGGTAAAATCGATAAACATACCTTTCTTTATTGTTATTCTAGCTCTTAACGTGTTATAATTTGGTGTTAGCTCAAAATCATTAGCTTCACCTTCATTTTTTGTTATAAGTTCCTTCATTATTTTATTTAAATCAGTTACATTGTAGGCTCCTTGTGGAATTTTGACTGTTTTCCAAACAGAAGGATTACGTAAATATAAAACAGGAACAGTAAATGTAAATTCATCGTTAATTCCAGTTTTTATATTAGCCATAGAATTCCAACAAGTGCAGGAAATTAGTCCAATTTCATATTGTTTTTCACGATCTAGTTCTATTAGCGGAATATACTTTACATAAAAATTTGCGCTATCTTTATCAGAGTGGCTAGAGTCTAGTAATAATGTTGCTGACATTTTTTTTATATAAAATTGTTATATTAAATCATTACACAAATTTATAAAATTAAATCGCAGCGATTAAGTCGCGATGTAAAGTTTCGTATTCGTCAGATGTTAATAAATTTTCCGATCTCAAATTATCAAGTATGTCAATAATTTCATTGTAAATTTCAGCACCAACATTTCCAGCTTCTTTTGATGATATCAAAAACATTAATCTGCCAATCATTTCAGTAACTGATGAAAATATTCTAACTCCAGTTCCTGTTTTTTCAGCTAACCTTCTATCAAGTTCTTCATAATCATCAATCAATCGACTTAATTCAGTTTGTCTTTTAATAGGATCCATATCCTTTGGGACAACTGTATGAGCCTTCATACGTGTTTTATCTAGATTTTTTGCATTAGTACTCAAACTATGGTTAACATTTTCGTATCGGTTTTCTTTTATTCTACTAATAACTTTGATATAAAGATCAGCAATAATCCAACGTTGATATCTGTCAATACTGCCGCTGTAGTTTTCATTTTCTAGTTTTACTTCGTCGAGATATTTCTTACTATCTTCTTTTATTTTTTCTAGCTCTTTAATTTTTTTTTTTTAAATTCGTAATCATCTTTTAAAACATCTCGTACTCTCACAGCTTTAAAATCATATTTTTCATCAAAATTTTTATACTCATAATCTCTTATTTTGTCATTTATATTTTCTAAAGCAGAGTCAAATCTTTCTTTGTCTTGAATATCTAATCCATGTTCTTTTCTCCATGCTTCTTTTTTTAGCTCTTTCTTCAGCAAAAATATCCTATAACATTTCTTCTGATTTTTCATTTTTTGTTCTAACCTTCTTTCAATCGGTCCAACTACTGTTGCAGTTGCTAATCTTCGTTCAAGTGCGAGTGGATTATTTATCAGATGATTTAGTTCAGCTTGTCTTGCAACAGGATTAGCTATATATGCTACAAGTGTCTCAGCTAATCTTTTTCTTTCTTCTTCAGATCTTTCAATAATTTTTCCAGCAGCAGCTTCTTGTTGTTCTTTAATTAATCCAAGTAACCCTTTTTCTTGTATTTTTTTAAGTTCTTCTTCTGATAGTGGTTTAGTTTCAGGTTGTTTTCCAAGTAAAGCCTCATCAACTGGTTTGAGAGCGGCGGCTGTTGTTTCTGTTGCAGCCACTTGTCCACGTCGTGCTTGTTGGATCATCTGCCTAAGTTCAGTTTAGATTTAACAAGTTTTTTTAGATTTTCCATATGTTTTCTGTACTTTGCTTGTCTTTCCATTAATTATATACTATTTTCTATAAAAATTGCTGTAGGTATTTTTCAATACAACAGCGAAACATTTTACTCGTATCATTTGTTAATTTATCAAACAACAAAAAAAAAAGTCATATTTATTTGCCGTCGCTTTATGATATAATTCAATAAATTTATCTTTTGTTACACCACCACATTGTTCGTTCGCGATATTTCTAACGTCAACATTGTCAAGTCCTGGAAATAATATAAAACAACCAGTATTTCGCCGAATAAATCTGTCAACATTATTAAAACCTTGGGGGAGATAAATAGAATTACATTGTTTTTTACGTCATAATGAAAAATATGATCTTATTTTATTCATTTCCTCGTTGTTTAGCGGAATATCATCAAAAACAACTATCTTGTGTTCGGAAGAATCAAGTTGATTAACTGGAACAAGTTCTTCTGGTTGTTTGATAATAAAAAAATCTTCGCCAGCCTCAAGATCATCACGAAGTTTGTCATTATAATTGTTAAGTAGCTCGTACTTATCTTGCTGCGGGTTAATCGTGTAAATATAAATGCGATCGTAGTTAAAATTATCTCCGAGAAGTAAATTCATAAGCAAGTTTGTTTTCCCCGATCCAGTTCTTCCAACAATAAGATAATGACAATCTGGAAGTTCATTGTTATGTTTATGTTTCACCAACCGCTCTGTATCAAAATTTAATATCGATGATTTTGCCATTATTGCTATACAATTTTATGCTATATAAAAAAATTGTCAGACGATAAATAAATAATGAGCTATTATACAAAATTTGGAACATTAGTAGGAGATTCATCGGCTGTAAGTACAACAATAACAGACAGTAAGGTTGATTTATCAGGTTACCTGAAAAAATCCGGCGACACAATGACGGGAAACTTGTTTATGTCAAATCAACGAGTACTAGATTTAGAAACAGATTATCCGCCAATAAATGTCGTTAATACACAAGCTATTAGTTATGCACAACTTAAATTAGTCGACAATAATAAACTAGATAAATCTGGTGGAACTTTAAGCGGTAACTTAGATATGTCAGGAAAAAAAATTATAAATTTAGAAACCGGGTATCCACCAGCAAACTTAAATCAAACACAAGCGGTAAGTTATTTGCAGTTGAAGTATGTTGATGATAACAACTTGATAAAATAGGTGGGACAGTTACAGGTAATATCAACATGTCAGGAAATTTTTTTTATAAATTTAGAGATTGCATATCCGCCAGAAAACTTAAATCAAACACAAGCTGTAAGTTATGCACAACTAAAATCTGTTGACGATAATAAGCTTAACAAAGCCGGTGATACAATGACAGGTGACCTGTCCATGTTAAATTCAAAAATTACCAATAACCTCACCATCTGATAACACTGATGCTATTAGTTATGTTCAATTAAAAGAACTTAACCCATATTTTAAGAAATCCGGTGGACCGATGTCAGGGAATATAAACATGAAAGCCAACAAGATAATGACGACTTACGCTCCAGTTAAGCGTAACGATCTGACAAATAAAGCGTATGTTGACAGTCTGTTTAGTAGTGTAAAACGAACCAAAAATAATGTTGGGTATATTCCAATATTGTTTAAGTCAGCAGTTGGATTTGAGGTAAGCGCATCATCGTTTTATCCTGAAAAGTATCCTTATTACGCTTTCTCTGATAGACACGAGTGGACGACCAACAGAGAAATTGAAAATTTTTGGATCAAAATCAAATGTCCTACTGCAGTTGCTATTTGGCAATTTCATTTGCGAGGCCGATTAAATCCTAGCGTTGGTCGAATTTATAATTGGCGATTGGAAGGATCAAATGATGATATTAATTGGGCAACATTGTACAGCACAACAGACACTTACATTTCAACAACACAATATTTTACGATTCCGACTGAAAACACTGTTAACAAGTACTTGTATTTTCGAGTTTATGTTATTGCTGCTGAACGTCCGTTTCCAGGACTGACAGCATTTCAAATATACACACTCGATGATCAAATTTAATCTAATGCTATAAAATAATGTCAGAACCATCAATTATAACCGTTGCGAAAGAATTTTATGATAATATTTTTAACCCTAAAATAGATGTTGGAGCTGTTAATAATATAGCAAAAATGTTACAAGGTTTGAAAAAACTTGCATCGAATCATTAGACAATTCAACATTGCCAGAAAAATCTGCTAATTTTATTCGCGTTATGCATATGCGAGGACCACAACTGAAAAAAGCAATAGAAAACTTTGACATTATAAGCAGATACTGTCATCCTAATGATTGTCTAGAAGAACAAAAACAAGTTGGAATTATATTTAAAAAAATATTACTCGAGTTTGATTGGTATAACATAGATTTGATAATAAAATCAGACTTAATAAAAGCACAAGTTTATAGTGGAAGAACATTGGAAGAAAGACGAATAAACGAAAATCATACTCGTCTTGACAAACTAGCGGAAACTAAGAAAATAAGAATAAAAAGAAACAAAAATGTATATGATAGTTTTTCAAAACGACATATTTTTAAACATCTCGGTATGTACTACAATGACAAAGAAACCTTGGTTAAAATCGTTACTATGACGTCAGACGCAGAGTTAATTATTAAAGTGTACGCAAACGCAATTTTGCCAATGATATGTAAAAAAGACCCAGAATTTGATCGGATTATTGTTAACAAGTCTCTAAAGATAATCAAAACTTTAGACGATGAAATTAGTAATTTTAGCGATGATGAGCGAGAAAAGTTTTTTGAATTAGTCGATCAAACAAAGTTGGAAGTAAAGTCTGATTCTTATTATGATATCAATGAAGAAGACGATATTCCATTCCCATCATTACAGTACTCTAGACAATTGTCACTACGAAATTATTACAACGAAATTAAAACAATATTCACAAAACCGTATGAAAAATTAATGTTAAAAGTCGCTTCTGCTGTTGGTCTTCTTACAATTGAACTAGATAAGCTTAAAAAATTAATGTTAGCAAATTTCGTAGTCGCATATACAATTATCAGGCAACATCTTGTTCTCAAAAATTTCACGTTAGATCAGTTGAGCTTAGTATTAGGATATATTGATGAAACAGAAATCGATTACAGTAATTTGATGAATAAAACAGATTTGTACGAGAGTGAAGTAGGAAATAGTTTTGATTCATACGCTTGGTTAAAGAAACAATATGTACTAACAGATGAACGATATAAGGATACTTCGTTAGATGTTTATGACAAATACAGAATTTTTATAGCTGATCCTAATAATAATAAATTTCGTGAGTTTCTTGATTCAATTGCTGGTGCCAGAACTTTTGTTTTTGTGTAAAAAAAATTGTATAATGAAAAAACATATCATTGATTTCAATCACATTTCAGAGGAAATTCCAAAACAAGATGTTGACGCATTAGTAAAATATTATCAATTTTATCATAAAAACCTCTGGTGTATAAAAGAATGTTATAAATACTACCGTAGAATACTTCGAGTAATATCATATTTGCCATTGTTAATGACTAGCTCTGGTATAATTTCAAGTGGAGCATCATTAAATCCGTTTTTGTTAATAATATCTGGTGTCGGTGTTTCTCTTGCAACAGCGTGTAAAAAAATTGAACCTCGACTTGCAACTAAAACAAACGCTTGTAAACCAGCCTATAAAAAATTACTTGATTAGATACGATCTTATTTGCGTGGTATAAAATATGATATAGACGATTTAATACAAGAGTTTCGTATTATTGACAGCATGTTAACAGATATTCTGCCAATGAGAGTCAGCAGATATGAAAAAGATTATCATAAAATATGGGTTACAACAGTAGTAGATGTTTAATTTTGTACAGCTTTAGTAATATCATTCATCAACCATGTTGTCAATAAATGTCACTGGGTCATCTGACCAACCTCATCTCAAAATTTAGGGGGTGAGGGTTCTGGTCTAGAATCCCCTTTGGGTTTCAAAATTTCATCATTTTCTGAGATAAAAATTTGTTGGAGGGTGTTTTTTGAGGGAGAGGGGATCTCTGAGGTGGTGAAAAAATGTCATAATATATTTATTTTTGAGGGGGTGAGGGTTTTCTGACCTAAAACACTCTTTGAGATTAAAACCTCATATACTTCTACTACTTCACCCCCACCCCACCCCTGCTGCTCACAACCGACCGCAAGCTGATGTACAGTTGATGCTTTGTATATGACTGGCATCTGTTATATCGTATAGTTCATTTAATGCTAAGAAAGTTTAATTCAATATTTATGCGTTACTAAGTATTTCAAAACAGTAGGTATACATAATATGGGATCAAAAGGAGTTTGAAAATGGGTACACAGTTTCTTGTAGGTACATTACCAATAAAGACAGCAATACGGCAGCAAGGCAACCAGGCCTTCAGGTCAGTAGCAAAAATAGCCGATCTTTCCCAAAGAAGGCGACGAGAAAGTCCCCGCGTGCGCGTGAGAGAGAGAGAGAGAGAGAGAGAGGGGGGGGGAACAGACATAAACAGATAGTCAGAATTTATGAGATATTATAAAATATGCAATCTTTTTACAAGCAATATTACTAAAAACAACTTTATTTAGTCTAAAATACAGAAAAGAAATTCAGCTAAAAACTTACGGGTCTGTATAAATGGATACATTTTACTTTGTATGGCATGAGAAAAGAGAAAAGACATAAAGGATATACAAAATTACTATTATAAAATCAAATAAATATTTGATCAACCGTTATACATCATGTAATGTTTCTGATTACAGATAAAAGCATCAAAGAGTAACTTACAAACTAAAGACAATCCATTTGTATGGAAAAGGGTAACTTTAATATTTAAAATGATTCATTTGTATGGATCAGGGTAACATGTACATAAAAGAGATATATTTGTCTCAAAAGTGATAATTTACACATTATAGGCAATCCATTTGTGTGAAAAAAGTTAACACATTAAAAACGAATCATTTGTACGGAACAGGGTAACTTACACATTTAACATGATCCATTGATACGGAACAGAGTAACTTACATATTTCATATATGATCCATTGGTACAGAACATGGTAACTTACACATTTCAAATGATCTATTGGTACAGAACAGGGTAACTTACACGTTTACACGATCCATTGGTACGGAACGGGATAACTTACACAAAACAAAGAGGCATACCCTACACGTTTTCGGCAGCAAAAAATTTGAATATTTTTAATTGGATCACTCATTTATTTATAAACAACCAACGAACTCCAAATGCTTTTAGACAAATTAAAAATTCATGATTGAGGCAGAAACTGATTTAAATTCTTGGAAACTTTTTACATGTTTTTCTGTTTGCGTGTAATTAAGGGGTAAATAGAAATATAATGTCAAAAATAGGGACACAAATTCAAGAAAACTTTTCAGGCGTTTCCGCATGCACCTATGTAAGTGACACATGCAAATTATAATAAAGACAATAGACAAAAAAATGAATTAACTGCTGTTCCTTATTGTTTTTCCCACGTCAGTTTTTCTTATGTATTTGGCACTGGCGCAGCCTAAAACTTAACGATTATACAGGTTTTAAGCATCACATGCATACAATTTTTAATATCTCATCAAAGGTAAATTGTTTTACTACATATGTGTCTTTCATGGAAGCCAAATAAGGTAAGTATCAAAACATGGAAATCTTTAAGAGGGACAGATCAATCTAGTTGAGGCATAACACTCATCTCTCAGATACACTTTAATTTTATGGAACGATTTAAAAATTACACCACACATGTTCATGATCAGACCGTCAATTTCTTACTGCAACCACCTTTTCAAAGGTATCAGTTAGGAGTATTTCTGTATGTGTGATGTGATAGGAAAGTATCTTCTTTAGTATAACTTTAAAACTGCAAATAACATCAGCCAGAATATTTTTGAAAAAACAACAAATCATCATTTTCGTTATCTGATGTGATGTTTTTCAACATTTGATTTTATAATTTATCGCTTTTGCAGTCTTTCTTGAAATATATGTTGTGTTTAAGTATGAAGTTTGATGCTTTAGACCCACACTGAAATATAATCATCTTGCCATGACATCATCAGCATCATCATCATCATCATCATCATCTCTCTCTCTCTCTCTCTCTCTCTCTCTCTCTCTCTCTCTCTCTCTCTCTCTCTCTGGTATCAAAGTTTAAAAAAAAGCAGGCTGGAAACGTTATGTAAAGGCAATACATTTCAAAACATGTCCGAATTTTAGTAAATCCATTAAATAATCATTATGATATTATGTTATATTACATGTAATATTTGTTGTTAACACCAACCCCAGTAGACTTGAATTGTATGTCCGATGTCTAGAAAACACCTTCACTGAATCTGAAGGGATGACAGGCTTCATTAACCTCACCTTTATAACGGCTAATCTAAGAACCCATACTGAAACATAACTCACGAGTTTAACAATACACCCCTAGCTACCCCTCCCCACCCCCATCCCTCACCAGTAAGACAAGAGTTTTTGTCAAAGAGCGCTGGTCATATCACCTGGTCTGTATGTATTGTTTGAGTTGTGAAGCGGGCGATTTGTAGACATTGTTCTTGGCACGGTTTTATGATTGAAAAGCACAAAAGAATGATTAGAACTGAATATAGTATTTATGGAATTTGATCCCTTTCTTAAATTTGTTTATGCGAAGGAAATCTTCAAATTTTTAATATCCAAGGCTGTGTGAACTTCCAAACATTATACATACATACATATTATTCAGTCGCCAGCCACAGCTGGATCACTGATCTAAAGTTTAGATGCCGTGGTAATAGGCATACCGAGCTAGTAGGACGTGTCACTATATTGTTAGACAAGCCCCTCAAAAATGAATGAACGTAATGCATGAAAGTATATTCCATCAAAATTTAATGAATAACATATAGTTTAAATTTGTGATGAGAAGACAGCTGAATAAAAAAAGCATTTGCTCAAAAATGTCTCCAGCTCAAAATCGTCAAGGCATTTGGCAATGTGTGTGTGTGTGTGTATATATATATATATATATATATATATATATATATATATATATATATATATATATATATATAAAGAATACGAATCATATGGCGAATAACAGTCCTTTCAAGTGCACTGGATCCAGCAAAGGATCACGTGTGTCAGGGATTGATTAAGATAAATGCAATAAACCGACAACGAACAGTGCAAAAACTAGTATCTAACTAGCCTGAGCGCTTTCAACTCTTGATAAGTCTTTTTCAAAGGCATATACAAAACATAGACAAGACAAACAAATAAAACAGAAAAACCTTAGTGTTTGCAAGACTTTACATGGCTGTTTCTACAGGAATTAAACCTTTAAATTTATTACGTTTCAACTAGTTTATATCAACTTGTTGCGGATACTGGAAAATATTTGTATTGACCTAGAAATCGATGAGCCATAACGACATCTGTTATTTTATGTACATTTATGTAAGCGCAAATTATACCCCGGATATTTCATTGTTATAGTAGTAATTGTAGGCTATTAAGCAAATTTAGAGATTTATTTAGAAGAAAATGTGTCGGCTGCAAAAGATTTTTACATGGCTGTCTTTTTCTAGTAGTCTTAGTTTAAACCGCTTGGTTTCAATATTCTAAGGCAGCGTATCCAGTAAGATTCCTTTTCTTTCCTGGTTTCGGAACTCCAGTTGGGGTTGTGAGCAATTACAATAAGTGTTATATCATTGAAAGTGTGACCAGGAGAGGAGAAGTGTTCTGCGACCGGGCTTCTGTACAGCTTCTTTGTCATCCAATCAGATCTATGTAGGTTGATCCTTTCGTGTAGCTTTTCAGCTGTTCGTTGTCAGTTTATTGCATATATAT
>JAECUM010020741.1:0-12483 GCA_016617855.1 Megalonaias nervosa | reverse complement strand
AGTCACCCATAGATGCATTTTAGAATTGTGTATCAGTTTCACATAAACTGTTTGAGTAATCATATATATATATATATATATATATATATATATATATATATATATATATATATATATATATATATTTGTTGGGGTTTTTTAAACTGTCTTCCTTGGGTACCCTGTATGTTTAAATGGAACAGCTCTTAGGCAAGTTTCGATTCAGTTAAAGCTTTTGCTACAACTGTTCTATTCTTTGATTTTTCAGTAGAAAACAGTGTTCAGTTCCGTCGCCTTGAAGCATTGACCCGCAGTCAGACTCAGGTTGATATGCGGCAGACCAGTCAACACACAGTTCCATATAATGATAGCATGCTGGGGGCAGGTCGCATCGAAAATAGCATCATGGGATTGCCTAGCTCAAAGAGCACACACAAAGACAGGTACTGTAATGCATTATTTATCCTCTTGTCAAATCCTTTATTATGATTTTATTGATCAAATAATTATATAACTGTCATGAAATAAAAGTGTAGCAGAGTGTAGTTTAAGTGAAACTGAAGTATAATAACATAACTATAATGAAATAAAAGTGTAGTAGAATGTAGTTAAGTGAAACTGAAGTATAACACAGCAGAAGTGACAAAATAATATTTTAAGAATCCAGATAATTTTGTTTAACAAAAACTTCAAACTGTTCATATTTAGGGGAAACATTACCATTTTTGTGTTGTTTTTCAAATTGAGAACCAAAAAGGTCTTTCAATTATGTTAAAGATACAGACATTATACACTGGAATACATTCTTGTTTCCTATTTGAAGTGCCTATTAACAAAAAGTCTGAATATTCAAAATTTGGTTAAATCCTGACCTTTCATTTAGGCTGTTTTTAGCACTTTAAATAGAAGTATCCATTCCAAAAGTTATTTTTTGTGTGTTATGATACAATAGAACCAATAACGGTACATTATATGAACAACATACGACAAAAAGTATTATCATATTTCAATTTATGTAAAACCCTCTTTCATTGGTCAGATACTTGACCTTCTGGATCCAAAATCAGTAAGTGTCTTCCTTGTCTTCAATGATAGCCATACACAAAAGTTTGTCAAGGTAATGACACAGAAGTTAAGTTAATTTGAAGAGATGATTTTTTTATTCTCAAAGTCTGTGACCTTGACCTTTGACATATTAACCCCAAATCAAGAGGTACCTTTTGTGTCTCAGATGAAAGACATGTAAAAGGTCTGGTCATTATTTGTGGCATAAGACTAGAGTTGTTTTGTAGAAAACTTTTTCCTTCTTGGAGTCCCTCCGACCTTGACCTAGGTGTCTTGTCTAAAATTCAAACCATCTACAAAGTATAATTAAGGCATATTGTTTTGCAAAAGTCATTTTTTTTCTTTCTTTCAATCCCTATGACTTTGAATGTCAACCTTTTGACCCCAAAATTAATAGGTGTCTTCCTTGTCTCAAATTAAAGTCATCCACAATTTTATGTAATATAGGAGGTCAGTGAACTCCAGATGTCTCCATTTTTCTGCTTTATGCAAAGTGACCTTAACCTTTGACCTTTTGACCCCAAAATCAGTAGGTTTCTTTTTTATATCATACATTCAAAACGATTTGCAAGTTTGGCCACAGTGTCTGATATTACATGTAAAGTTATTGTGGGGAAACAGCTTTCCATTTATCAGTACCTGTGATCAGTAGCTTTGACATTCTGAACCTGAAATCAGTATGTTTCTTCCTTGTGTAATTGCAACTTACAAAATTTGATAATGGTAGATGTTGCAGAAAACAAATAGGTAATGGATACATGGATGGATGGATGACATTATAACAAGGGAAGTTTACAAAAATGACTTGTCACCTTGGCCATGTAGTACATCCCCCCCCTTTTTTGTTACATCAGTCTTGAATTGGTCAAAATAAATGTATATAATGTAGACTTCATTTCATAGCACTGAAACTACTTTGAATTATTTGTATTAAGTTAGTTATGTATCACATACAGGGAATGTGTTCCAAAGAGATTATATTTATAGATTGAAGCGGGGGAAGGTGGGGTAGGAGTAATTTGCAAAAACATGTCATCATTGACAATGAATTTTAGCTTTCACACTATTCTCTTGTTAATAAATGGTGGCCACTGTGACCTATATCAAGAGACATGACAGTTATTGATATTTTGGGTTTAAATTTAGTGACAACTGTTCCAGTTAAATATACTTGGGATGCAGTTTAAAATTTTGTATCATTTTCATGTGAATTCTGTGAACAATCAGAGTACCTTGGCATTTATTTTCTTTTAAGCGCCTTCCCTGGGTACCATGTATGTTTAAATGGAAGAGCCCTGACACAACTCTGATTTCCCTCAAACCATATTTCTAGGATTGATGAATACATTAAATCACGTAATTTTGCCTCAAACGAATTGGTAAAATTTTACAAAATTGTTGAATTTTCCAAAAGTTTTTAATTTTTTCCAAGGTTTAACTCTCCTAATAACTGCCATTGTGTTATTCAACAACCGATCAGGGTCTGTGTTGTTTGCAATTGATCCCAACTTATAAGCGAGTATATACAGTAAGTAAAAGCTTATATTGTACCATCAAACATAAGTCAGTGTTTTTACTTTCTTTCTGCAGCAAAGGATCAGCACATAAAAGCCATCCAGGAAGTTCTAAACTAACCAGAGCTGTTGTTCATCAGAGGGAACCAGATTCTTTATACCTTCAACAGGCATGGGGAATGGCCTCACCAAAAGAAAACTCTCTTCAGAGTGCAAGATAGTATAACATTCCCTCATTATAATGATGTCTATGAGAGCCATGGAATGTACAACCTTATATCAAGACCCTCTTATAATCAAGTACATGATACATATCATTTTTATAACATTGGATCCATGACCAGATCTGCCTTACAAATGTGTTATAATGATGAACCTTGTAGTGGCAAGTCCTGTATTAGTCTTCATTCTAGAAAAACTTATGAATTTCTTAACAGGTTCTTGTACTGCAAGTATTGCATTGACCTCTAAACGCTGATGTCATATTTGACACGGATCACAAATGTCAGACAATGTCACTTCATTCTAATTCATCGTATTCATCTTAACATTATGACAGATGAATCCAAAAGTTCATTTTAAGACATATTTAATGCTTAGAAAGATGTATCAAACTATACTTTGGCGACCTTAAGAGAGTAATGTGGAAATGTGGAAAAGAGATTCCTCGAACAAAACAGCAATAATTTCTGACATCACAAACATAAATATTTTCTTTTGTTCTTTTGATTGACATTCAATATTTATTGTATTTTTCCCCATCCAATTCATCAGTGCACTGAGCATCAATGTAATTTTTGTCTCTCTAAGCAGGTTAAAGAATCTTTCTGAATATGTGATGCTTTCATTCTTCATTAGTATTGAAGTTTCTAACTGAATTTTTCCCTATTCTGGAATTATTGATATATTTTTTAATTTTCTTTATGTAGGATATATAATTAGATAAATAATTATTGTTGGGGTTTTTTTCCGACAGTAGCCTCTTACTCTTAAGTTTTGATCCTGCAGGACTGTAAAATCTGGATGATAAAGCATATGCAGCATTTCCTCAATATAACACCCTTCTTTATAACACTATTTCTGTTATAAGGGGTGTACGGTCTTGGATCCCATTGCATTATATTGCAATAAAATTATATGTATTATGTATATGCAGCATTCCCTCAATATAACACCCCTCTTTATCACATTGTTCCTGTTATAAGGGGTGTATGGTCTTGGATCCCATTGCATTATGTTGTAATAAAATTATATGTATTATGCATATGCAGCATTCCCTCAATATAACACCCTTCTTTATCATACTGTTCCTGTTATAAGGGGTGTATGGTCTTGGATCCCATTGCATTATTTTGCAATAAAATTATATGTATAATGTACTTCATTATAAGGTAGTTTCACTATAAAGCAGTGTACACTATGGTTGCCATGGTCAGTGTTTTAATGAGGGAAAGGTCTAAGCTTATTTTTTAATTAGTGTAGGTCGTATGCACTTTATTAGGCCCATGCATATGAGCAGTGAAATAGTTCTTGATACAGTACTGTATATACTTACTTATAAGTCAAGTCTAACTGCAAACAACATAGATCCTGATCTGTCATCACATAATGTACTAGCAGAACTTGGTTTGTACATTTTGCAGCTGGATTGGACTCATAAGCATGTATTTATGGTACTTATAAAGATAAAGTGTTTATGCTTATCAATGAAGTTAGACTGAATACAGAATATTACTAACAGACTAAACCAGAGAAGTAAAAAACGATAGAAATAAGTAAGAAATTAAAATCAGCTCAAAGTGAATAAAGTCAAAATTGACATAATCAACTTATAAGGATCAGAACGATAACCAATAAATTATGTTTCATCCATGTCTTTTCTTTTTCTCTATGTGCGCTTAATTTTACTACAAACTACAAGCATTATTAGAGGACCAACTGCATCTTTTTTCCATATATACATATTTTTTATGTATGTGCATATTTTATCTACAATTTATACTGTTTCCATTCTTGTTATCCCAATAGTATATTCTTAATTGATCAAAGGTTTTGAGTAAAAAAAACTTTTCAAAAATATTCATGTCATGTCACAGACTAGTGACTGAAATATGTGTACTGTCATTTTGCTTTACTTTATTAACAAGTCAGATATGCAAAAGAGATAGGTATTGAACTATTTATTAACGTCAGTTTTCCCCGAAATGTATACTACTCATGATTATTTTTTAAAGAAATGTTGGTGTAATTTGTGTGTACCTTTTAGTACAGTTACTATGGCTTTTTTCACATCATTCAAGCAAGCTGAGGCTCCTGGTATTCAACATTTGTGAACGTGTATGTGTGTGATGTGTTTACGATGGTATGCGTTCATGAATTTATTCTTTAAGTTCTTCAGAAGGTTGTTATGTAAGCCCAGGTCTTGATGTCTCCTTTCCATTGCAAATGAATTGTTGCCATAGTAATAATAGGCACTTTTTTATATTTGACTCTATTAGCCTTTTGACCTTGAAAAATGAGTCTAGTTGTGTAAAGGGAAATAAGTTAGATTTTAATCGTGATAGAAAATTATAACAGATTTATTACCTCCCCTGATATAGGTTGACATCTTCTGTATAGTTCTTAAAAAGAATTACATATATTTCCATGATAAATGCTCATGTAAGTGATTGCTTAAATATTTATATAGAAATGTTTATGAATTTTTTAGTCAGTTCTCTTTTGAGAAGAAAAGATTTTAAACATTTCAAGTTATACCATATTTTTAGAGGGATATTAGTTTTTGCATGTGGTAAAAGTAATGAAGCATATTATCAATATCTAAAAATTTATATTCATCCCTTTTATCTGGTTTAAAGTACTGTATATACTCAGATATAAGTCAAGTGTAACTACAAACAACATAGACCCTGATTTTCCATCACTTAATTCACCTGCAGATCAGGGCCTGTGTGTGTTTGTTCTACTGATTACTCCTAACAAACTATATAGACCCAGATCTCATGTACATTATGAGATGGCAGATCTGGGTCTATGTAGTTTGCATTTGGATTCAGCTTATAAGCAAGTATAATCAGTACTGTATTACCTTATTACCCAAAGCCATCATTAGTACTTTAAGTACTTTGATTGTATTGTGAGATGAATTCATTTCCAGCTCTCCTTCACACATGACACTGATACTGCATGTCCCTGTCATCAGTGAAATAAATTAAATTCCAACTCTCCTTCACACATGATACTGACACGTATGTCCCTGTCATTAATAAGATGAATTCATTTTCAGCTCTCCTTCACACATGATACTGACACTCATGTCCCTGCAAAATTTCATATGCAGGGTATGTTTATGCAAAGAGTGGAAAAGTAAAATGATGAAGGTTAAATTGAAAGTTTGTGGTAGAGTTTTCGTGCTTTTTGGATCAGTTTTAATTTCTAAACTCAGCATCAACTGGACATGTTGTTGCTTCACTTTAATCAGACAGGCAAACTGCTCTGGACATGTTAGTTAATGACACTGTATAAAAAAAACATGGTCACAAACAATTTTCAGGGCTGTAAAACAAGAAAATTGTATTTTGTTTGACCTCAAATAGTGATTTTAAGATAATACTGTTTCAAAAACATGTAGTAAATACCTTGTAATTTCATTTGAGCCATGTGAAAAGTCTAGTCATGCTAGTGTTATAAAAGGGTAGAAAATTGCAAATATTTGTTTTCAGGCATTGATGCAAATTCAGTTATGAGAAAATGACCCATAGATCAACATATCCGTGGCCCCTCACTATTAGTTTTCAAGTACTGTAGTCCCTCATTATAAGGCCCTTCATTATAACACCATTCCCATTATAAGGCCCTTCATTATAATACCATTCCCATTATAAGGCCCTTCATTATAATACCATTCCCATTATAAGGTCCTTCATTATCACACCATTCCCATTATAAGGCCCTTCATTATAACACCATTTCTGTTATAAAGCTGTTCATTATAATACCATTCCCATTATAAGGCCCTTCATTATAACACCATTCCATCTGTAAGGCTCTTCATTATAACTTCATTGCCATTATAAGGCCCTTCATTATAATACCATTCCCATTATAAGGCCCTTCATTATAATACCATTCCCATTATAAGGCCCTTCATTATCACACCATTCCCATTATAAGGCCCTTCATTATAACACCATTTCTGTTATAAAGCTGTTCATTATAATACCATTCCCATTATAAGGCCTTTCATTATAACACCATTCCATCTGTAAGGCTCTTCATTATAACTTCATTGCCATTATAAGGCCCTTCATTAAAACGCCATTCTTGTTATAAGGCCCTTATTATAACACCATTCCTATTATAAGAAAGATATTGTCATGGCTACCGTTTCATTAAGTGGCAGTAAAATTATTTTGTGTCATGTACTTCATTATAAGGCAGTCTCACTGTAAAGTAGTATAATCTATGGCTCCTGTGGACAGCAGTATAATGAGGGATTTATGTACAACAGAACACAGAATTTGGGTCAACCAGTGTATACACACTGGATAAAATGCTCATTATAATCAGAACAAATGTAAAAGTTGAAGGACTGTGAAATGTTGACAGTGGAGTAATAGGAACAGGCTACATTAAATTTATGGTTCAATTAAATGTAATTGTGTAATTGTTCAAAATGTTTTTATTTCACTTTATCATTGTAGGGTTAACATGTCAGATTCTAAAAATGTGTGTTAAGTTCTTCTCTGTCAACTGTTATTTAAAAGAAATCATGGATTTCAGATATTTTACTTTATTATTCATTAGTGTATTAATTTAGCATAGAAGCCTCACCATCCTTCATATATATTTGGGGTTGTAATTATTAGTTAAAATTATTAAATGTATGCAACAGGTAAATGATTTCCAGAAGGAATTTTTGTTGTTTCAGCATTTAATTAATTTTTATGGGTGTCAATTTGCATGGTTTGGGGGAAATTGAAATTTTCATTCGTCACATAAATGAATGCATTGGAGAAAAGGTCATATCATTTCCAAAGAAAGGTAAATGTTCATTGGGACTTTCAGTCCAAGAAGATTGGTATCCCTAAAAAAATCTGACTTTATAATGTTGTGTTTTCTTTAATTCTACAAGGCAGCAGTGCAAGAAAGAATACTGTGAAATTAATGTTTGTTTCTCATTTGTTACAATGTTTTCATAGACTCATGGATGATGTTGATATTTACATAATATTTTAACCCATTAAAATAATGGTATCCATTATTTTTAAATATTCTATTTATGCACGATTCCATTTCCCTTTCAATTGATGAACTTTACTGAACAAACATTGTGCTATTTTTGGATTGTATTATGTACAAATCCTACTTATGGAAGTAAAACAGGAATCTAATACTGTGATAGCCATATTTTCCAAAGCATACTTCACTTCCCACCCATTCCACATTGGTGGTTCTATTTCTATTTCATATTGTATTATTTTTATTTCTATTTATTATCACATAGAAGAAAACATTTATGACCTCAAAATTGTCCTCATCCAGAAAAAGCAGTCAATGCTAAAATACTCATAGCATAGCATGTATGATTATCATTGAGACATCCCATAGTGACAGGAATTATTGATATCTTTGTGAAACAATGTGTGATGCAGGGAGTGAAATATTTTATTTTCTTTTTTCATTAAGATCAGAAATAGAAATATTTTCTATCCCTTGATAAACTTAAACATCTGTTAGCTCTGTGCCTTTTAAATTTAAAGGTCAGATAGGTCACAATAAATAGAAATTTTCTTTCCAAACAGGCAGTAAAAAAATCCTTATAGCAAGATTGTTGGGTCTTTTCACCACCATCAGCTTGTTTCAATATTTACATATATAATTGAGGAGTAAGGTAAGCTTTTGTCATTGGGATTGACCCATTTACCATATGTACTCACTTATAAGTCGAGTCAAACTGCAAACAGCAAAGATCCTGATCTGCCATAGCATAATGTGCCTGTAGATCATGGGTCTCTGTTGTTTGTTCTACTGATTACTACTAAGAAACTGTACAGACCCAGATCTGTCAGCACAGATCTGGGTATATGCAGTTTTTACAGTTGGACTCATAAGTGAGTATATACGGTATTTGTGTTCGTGTGTAAATCTGTCAGGAATTGGTCATCACTGTTTGTACAGAGGAAGTGCTTTGTATTAGTGTAAATATCCATGATATAAAGTCAGGGTGGGTAATAATTTTCACAAGGTTGGAGGCGGGCCACTCCACGAATTTTGTAAGTCATCATGGGCCACACATTTCTACTATACTAATTAAATCACTTCCCAATATATCATATAAAGACCCCAATATATCGTATAAAGACCCAAATATATCATATAAAGACCCCAATATATCATATAAAGACCCCAATATATCGTATAAAGACCCCAATATATCGTATAAAAACCCCACTATGTTTTTTCCACAACAAAATAAATACACGTAGAAACAATTAGCTGAATACATGTTTATCCAAAGCTTATCTTAGAAGGCAATTATTATTGTAAACTGTTTTGTTGGCCAGATATGTTAAATGGGCCAGATCTGGACCGCAGGCTGTATTTTTCCCATCCCTGATGTAAAGCCATTTTATGATAACATTAAAAGAAGTGCTCCTATAAAATCATGAAAAGTAGTATTACACTTTTAAAAGAGACAGAAATTGTTTCCTGTACAAATTACATTCTGAGCTCAATCTTTTATTGAGTACTTGTAATATCATCTCATTCTAAGCCCCCTCCCATATATGTAACATGGCTGTGTCCTTCTGTAAGTCTGTCTGTCTGCCTTCTTTATCTGTCTGCCAGTAAACAGTCTCAATGACAGAGCATAACTCTCAGAAGGCATTTCAAGCAAGCTTGGCACATATATTAAACAAGTTGCATATAGGTTCCTTTTATTATTTAGAATTTTCTTTCATTGATTTTTCTTTCATTTAACCATGTAACCAAGTGTATGATAAGTAATACCTAAATTGAGTTTAAAAGATCATTGAGAATTAGTACAAATAGTATCTAAGTTGAGTTTAATAGACCATTGAGTATTACTAGTCTCTAAATTGTGTTTAATAGACCATTGAGTACTAGTACAAGTCATCTCTAAACTGAGTACTAATACCAGTAGTCTCTAAACTGAGCTTAATAGACCATTGAGTACAGGTAGTCTCAAAATTGAGTTTAATGGACCACTGAGTACTAGTACAAGTAGTATCTAAGTTGAGTTTAATAGACCATTGAGTACTAGTAGAAGCAGTCTCTAAAATGAGTTTAATGGACCACTGAGTACAAGTAGTATCTACAATGAGTCAAATAGACAACTGAATACTACTACAAGCAGTATATAAGTTGAGTACAGGTTAGTATCTAAAGTGAGTTTAATTGACCACTGAGTACAAGTTGTATAAATGAGAAGACATAGACCATAATAGGGTAGTTTCAGAAGGTGTCTTTATATAGTGTGTGTTACCATTGAATGAATCTTGTTACACATAAGCATATACCTCCCAAATGAATTTAATTCTTGTTTTATATTCACTTTGTTGTAAACCTTTCTTTTCGGCATTATATTTTCATTATTTGTATGCATTTACACAGGTATATTAACCATTCATTGCTGATTGTATACAGTTTTGTTTCACTTGTTTTATTTTCTTGTTTCAGATTACTATTTGAGTATTTCTGGTACTAGTTTTACTTATAAGAGATCTTTTCTTGTGATTGAAAGACTTTAATCTCTGTGTATCCTGTGATAGAAAGACTTTGATATCTGTTTATCATGTGATATAATGACTTTAATATCTGTGTATCATGTGATATAATGACTTTAATATCTGTGTATCATGTGATATAATGACTTTAATATCTGTGTATCTTGTGATTGAAAGACTTTAATATCTGTGTATCTTGTGATAGAAAGACTTTGATATCTGTTTATCATGTGATATAATGACTTTAATATCTGTGTATCATGTGATATAATGACTTTAATATCTGTGTATCATGTGATATAATGACTTTAATATCTGTGTATCTTGTGATTGAAAGACTTTAATATCTGTGTATCTTGTGATAAAAAGACTTTGATATCTGTGTGTCATGTGATATAAAGACTTTAATATTAGTGTTTCGTGTGATATAAAGACCTTGATATCTGTATATTATTTGATAGAAAGACTTTAATATTTGTGTATCTTGTGATAGATTTTGATATCTGTTTATCATGTGATAGAATGACTTTAATATCTGTGTATCTTGTGATAGAAAGACTTTGATATATGTTTGGCATGTGATAGAAAGACTTTGATATCTGTGTGACATGTGATATCAAGACTAATATCTATGTCTCTTGTGATAGAAAGACTTTGATATCTGTGTGCCATGTGATAGACTTTAATATCTGTGTATCTTGTGATAGAAAGAATTTGATATCTGTGTGACATGTGATAGAAAAACTTTGATATCTGTGTGACATGTGATAGAAGGACTTTGATATCTGTGCGACATGTGATATTAAGACTTTTATCTGTGTATATTGTGATAGAAAGACTTTGATATCTGTGTGACATGCGATAGACTTTAATATCTGTGTATCTTGTGATAGAAAGACTTTGATATCTGTGTGATATGTGATAGAAAGACTTTGATATCTGTGTGACATGTGATATTAAGACTTTAATATCTGTGTATCTTGTGATAGAAAGACTTTGATATCTGTGTGCCATGTGATAGAAATACTTTAATATCAGTGTATCATGTGATAGAAAGACCCTGATAGCTGTATATTATTTGATAGAAAGACTTTAATATTTGTGTATCTTGTGATAGACTTTGATATCTGTTTATCATGTGATAGAATGACTTTAATATTTGTGTATCTTGTGATAGACTTTGATATCTGTGAGCCATGTGATAGAAAGACTTTAATACCTGTGTATCTTGTGATAGAAAGACTTTGATATCTGCGTGACATCTGATATTAAGACTTTAATGTCAGTGTATTGCTCACCAGATAATTAATTGGCATGTTAAAATTTACAATAGCATAAACTCAAAGTTATTCCAAAAATATGTGATGCCTTTTTCATCCTTAGGTAATATATGAAATGTATTTTACTTGTCTGTGGTGTCCACTTCCTTGTCTTCTGAGAACATTTTCATGGTCTATTTTTGAATGGTAAATCCTTTCATTTTAAAAGACACCTTATTGTCTTTAGAAATTGGGATCAAAGAAATTTGTGTCTGTTTACCTTCTTGAAATAGATATTTAAAGGTAGCAAAGGATATGCATTTTTTTATATTTTTTTTACTTTGCAATGTCCGTCTAAAAAGTTTAATGTATATTTTAGTATACTGTAAAATCAAAAATACTTGCATTTATAAAATTTCAGGGATTTTATTAATTAATGGTTTCAAAAAGATAACATTTTATGGGGTCATATTGCATTCCTTATGACCCAAGAAAAAATAATACTTTCAAGGTGGATTTAATTTTGTGGCTATTCATTACCCAGGAAAGAAATAAAATTAAATCCACGACAAATGTTTCTGATTTTTTTTTTCAGTATGTTTCATAGAAGCATATTTCATATCCTATCAACATTTCCAGGAAGTCCTTTTTCTAAAAGTAGTGGAATTTATCAGAAAATATATCCTGTAGAACGATTTCATTATGTTTTTGGAGACTGGGACAGGTTGAGGTACTCCATCATCTAATGTCATTTTTTTTAAGAGATCGGGACAGGTAAAGGTACACAATCAACAAATGTCATTTATTTTTGCTTGAATTTTTCATTTCAGTTGTATGTATTTAAAGTTTTCAAGTATTTGTTAAGTGTGGAAGTTATTATCCAGTGGTATAACATATAGTTATAACCTGCAAGGGAAG
>JAECUM010020740.1:0-50967 GCA_016617855.1 Megalonaias nervosa | reverse complement strand
TGCTCGTGTCTTAGAAGCTAGTCTCAAAGAAGTCTTACGATGGTTTACGGTGACAGCACGTCAATTACTGCAAGGTATCATTCAGATTCCACATCAAACCAAACGTTCTTTTGAGAGGAACAAAGTAGCTATGACGCAACTAGCCGATCCTCGCATTGGCACTTAAACCAAAAAGCAAATCATTTTGAAACCTGGAAGAAGTGGCTCTCTAGGAGGTGTCATCATTCGTTCCCTCTTAAAATGGGATCCAATTGCTCCGAAAGTCGTCCCCAAGAAAAAAGCCACGCCCAAACGTACCCAGAAGAAAAAGAAAAAGAGTAACGGTGTCAAGACCGGGTCACAGCCACAAAAAAAGAAAAGCCCACAGAAAACAGCTTCTATCTGGAAGAGAGGTACTGCCGCCAGGACGCAACCTTACATTCGCATACCACGATCTGCCACAACAACGGTGACTGCGTCTCCAGAAACCTCAACATCTTCCACTTCTCCGTTGCTGGTGATGCCTGCCAAACCCGATTTGACACACGTCTTTCCTAATTTGATGAAACATTAGAAACCCGTGTCTCCAAAAAGTCTCCTACAGCGGTGACACCCTCTTCCCCTTTAGCGGCAGTGGCCGCTGCTCACAAAGTACCTGCCCCAAAAATCAAAGTCCAAGAGAAATTGGGCATGCTAAAGAGTTTACTGGATTTGTCCAAGCAAGAACTGTCCCGATTGAGTCCGTTGCGAACCCGTCCACGACGCGTCATGCCTGCCATGAAAATGATATGACGAGCCGACAATCAGTGGCGACGCATTCCAGTATAAAAAAAAGACCTGACTCAAATGATAGGTTTAGTGTTGTTGTGCTTCTGAACGCCCAAAGATGTCCCCTCCAAGAAGTGCACACCGTCACCATCGTCGTTCTTCTGTCCAAAAAGGAAAATGAAAATGAAAAGGACAGTCACGTCATCCAAAAAAACACTTAGCCAAACATCGACGTCTGTCCCTGAAAAGACACACTCGTCCAAAGAAAAGGAGAAGTCACCAAAGAGGAGGATTCTTTGGCGATTTTGGAAAACACATCGTCACCTTTATGACGAAGCGATAGTCCAAAAAAGGATAAAAGGCTGTATGACAAGTGTATTTTTTGGTGTGTGCCCCGGAACCAACGAACCAACCAAAAAAGATGTCACCCCCAAAAAAACATCCTTCTTCTACCCCCAAAGGAAAGAAAAGGAAAGGACTACCTCCTCGTTTAGTCAAACATTGGAACATGTTGTCCGTCCTTTCCAAAACTCCTCCCACCCATGCGAATAAAACCTCATTCAAACTGCCTCCAAAGATGTCATCGATACCGTGAGCGAATGTTGTCTGAATGTCTTGAAAGGCACGATATCTTTGTCTAAACATCATAAAGAATGCTTAGCCAAACATCGACACATTCTTCCCCAAATGGTCCAAAAGAAAATACCCATTCGTCAAAAGAAAATGATGTTGGTGCAACGCGGAGGAATTGCCATTTTAACCCTGTTAGGACCCTTGCTGGGAACGATAGGAGGATCCATTCTGAAAGGAGTATTGGGAACAATGGGAAGAATCCTGGGATGAAGATAACAGGTCAAGAAGATAAAAGGGACCTCTGAAAGCAAAAGATCTCAGACGTGACCCTTGAAATCCAATGGAAGGACGAAAACAAGCATTAGTGCCTTACAAACGATGGATGGAATACCATCGTTGGCAAGAACAACGAACCCCGCATTTACCTACCAGTCCTCTTTTGACCGAAATGTCCCAGTAACAACACGAATTGCAATCATTGATGGACCTCAGCGATTTGTCAGAAACGGAAAATCGCAAAGGTACGGCCAGTTGTTACAACGACTGCAACTCTTTCACCAGAAAGCTTTAGACGAAACAGCTTTACCCACTCTGAAAGATTTTAAGGTCTTGTTGAAAAGTCTATCACCACCACCTCCACTAGCCCCAGTGATCAAGACAGAAAATCCACCACCACCACTAGTCCCAGTGATCAAGACAGAAAGAGAGAAGAGCTTCAAACTCCACCAGAAAAAAGTACGCAAGTTAACAACACCACCTACATCCAGAATTGGTTGGATTAAAAAGATGATGGCTACTCCTTCTTCCTCAGAAGAGAAAACGAAAGCCAAGACAGAAGTGAAACAAGAACTGATTAACCCTGTTCAGACATTCTCCTCGACACCTATCGCTCGTCGGACACGTAAAGCATTACAATCCAAGAAAATACCACACGAAGAAAAGAGGAGCATCAGTGAAGAGTGGATCACTTATTAAAAAATGGAGAAGGTGTTCGCCAGCATTTACTACGATCCATCCCATCCTGCAGGTTACGGAGGAGTTCAGAGATTGTATCTTGCTGCCAAAACTCGACTGAAAAGTGTCCCTTTACCTCAAGTGCAACGCTGGTTACAAGAACAAGCCACGTACACCTTACACAAACGTATTCGACTAAAATTTTCCAGAAGTCGCACCCAAGTGGAAGGCATCGATCATCAATGGTAAGCCAATTTAGCCGATGTCTCTCATTTGACCACCTACAATCGCGGCTACAAATATTTGTTTTGTGTCATCGACGTCTTTTCCAAATTTGCTTGGGTCGTGCCATTGACTTCCAAATCGAACAGTGAGTTAGTGCGAGCCCTCAAACTGGTGTTGAAACAGAGCGGGCGTCACCCCCTTCGATGGCAAACCGACAAGGCACCGAATTTCTGAACCAAGCTTTCCAAAACGAATTCAAGAAACATGACATTCATTTTTTCACCACCGAGAATCCCGAAACCAAAGCCAACATAGTGGAACGTTTTCAACGCATCTTGAAAGAACGCATGTGGAAATATTTTACGCATCAACACACTCTTAAGTACATCGACGTCTTGCCACACCTAGCCCAAGCGTACAACCAATCTTACCATCGGAGCATCGGACGTGCCACCCAAGAAGTCACTCCCGACAACGAAGTGACCGTTTTCGGGCGTCTGTTTGGTACATCCCCAACGGTGACTTTCCCCAAGAAAGGTGAAGTGTTGGTATCAGGAGATTGGGTGCGCATTGGGAAAACCAAACGCACTTTCGACAAAGGTTACTTACCCAACTGGACCACCGAATTGTTTCGTGTCACCGAACGTGCGCGTGGCCGTCATCCTCCAGTCTATGGAAAACATGAACGGGAAAGTGTTAAAAGGAACGTTTTACTTACCCGAGTTACAACGTGTGACCAAAACAGAAGAAGACGACGTGTACGAGATAGAAAGCATTCTCGATCGAAGAACCCGAAAACTAGGAGAATGTCGTGTCAAAGAAGTCAAAGTACATTGGAAAGGATATCCTCCGAGTTTTGACTCTTGGATCGACGCCTCGCAAATCATCGACTATAAAAAGAAGTGACCATCATGCCCTTCAACTTTCCTCAGCTACCGCAGTAACCACTCCTTCCCCGAGTTCTTCTCTGCAAGATCTACAAAAGCAACCCTTGTGGGTGTGGTGTGGAGAACGTGTGCCTAAAAAGCAAATCGTCTTTTTTCTGCCAAATCTTTGTGGTGTATTCTGTCATCTGTGCTGCCATTGCCAATTTGAGATTGCAACAAGGAGACAAACAGTTGTGGACTATTTTACTCAGCAGTTGCATCGGTACTTCTTCCCAATCCGTCTCTGAAATATTCCACTAACGGGAACAACAACGGAAGTCTTGCGTCCCACGTCAGTCACCCTTCCAACAGTCACCCTAGCCATCCTCTTTTAGACACTCCTCTGACTTCCAGCGACTCCTCGGACACTAGAACTCTGGAATTGTGAACAACCAATTTTACTTAATGTTTCCCAGTGATAGTTCCATGCAGGTGTTTCCCATTACCACCTTATGTTGTTACACGGCCAAATTACCTCAGGCCATCCAATTGGATCACGAAGCCCATTGGGAAGTAACATTAGCGGAAATGATTCACCCTACACAAATCAAAAACATAGTCGAAAATCAAAACACTTTTACGGTAGAAGTTCATGACGAGCAAGTGCAACAACACTTGGATGAACGCACCATAGGTGACTCTATGAAATCACAAGCCCCCACAACTAAACGGACCACATATCAGTTGAAAATTCACTCAGGCTATTATTTTAGTGGTCAACATTTGGTGAACGCCATTGCTGACAAGTTCAATAACGTCTTTGGCACAGTCTTGGAGAAAACCAGAAAAAGTGTCACGATTGAATACCACAACGTCGCCTAATGATGAAATTTTCAGAGGACAAAGTATTGGCCATTACATTTTGTCCTGTATTGTATGACATTTTGGGTGGAGACCTCAAGTTGATCAAGATTAGGAACGAAATACCAGCCGTGACCAGTAACTCGGATTTTGCGAAATATTTTAGATTCCCCGTGGAAATGATCCAAGGAATGAATTTGATTTTTGTGTACTCCGATGTGGCGGAGTTAAACGTGGTGAGACACACCTCCGTACCGTTACTGCGTGTCATTCCTTTCAAAGTAGATTCTGCCACGAACGCTGACGAGGAAGGTGGAAACACCTATCACGTTCACCGCGAATTTGTACATCCTCACTATTTGCCCGTCAGTAAGTCGTATTTCGACACTGTCAACATTACTATAAAAAGAGCTATCGGAAAAAATATTCCATTCACCAAAGGGAGAGTCACAGTGAAACTCCATTTTCGAAAACGATTACTCTAACCCTTTGTCAGTCATGTATCCTGTGTACCAAGGAGTCGCTCGACAACGAGGACATGGTTTAGAAGATATGCTAAAATCAGCCTTTCGTTCGGTGGCTCCCATTTTGAAACCGATGGTGACACGGGGATTGCACGCCTTGAAAGATGCCGCGTTGATGCAAGGTGAAGAATTTCTCCAAAATGTCATCATTGGCAAGCAAAACCCAAAAGAAGCTTTGTTGAGAGCAGGCAAAAATGTCTTGCTTCAAACGGACAAAGACATTTTGGCCCGACGAGAAACTCCTATAAATGCCCTGGACGCTGTTGAGTCAGGCATTCCTGCTTCCCTGAGGCCACAGCAAGGACAAGGCAGAAAAAGACGACGAAAACACCCCTTCAGAGGACTTCACACCCCTAGAGCTAGAAAGACTAAGAAAAGAAAAACCGTCCGAGACTTAGACGTTTTTGATTATTAAAAAAAAAGAAAATGATGCACCGAGAGTCTTGCGCTTGTTCCAAGTCGGAACTGAATCTGTTTGGTATGCCACCCACCATGATGACGATGCAAGAATCCCAATGGGTCGAATTTCATCCCGTCTCCTCTTTGACGGATTCAGCCCCCATCGAGTTTGAAATCAAAGGACAACCTGAAGATTACATCGATCTGAATAGCAGTTACTTGTATCTGAAACTGAAAATGATCAAAACCGACAACACCTCACAATGTGGGATTTAACGACCGTCGAAAGAAAATCCTGCAAGGACGTAGTTTAGAACTGATGGATCGTTTTCATTTGGACATGTGGTTGCAAGACAAGTATTTGCTGAACGGAGTGGATAATTCGCCTGAGACTAAATTTCAGCAGTGTCGCTTTCCATTTGATGGCTCATGCCAACGAGTACAAAACCATCATCCAAAAAGCCAGACTTTACATGCGCCGCGTAGAAGTGTTACCTAAAGCGGGAAATGACATCAGTTGCACATTGAGCAGCACGACCGCCAAGTATCCGATACGACGCGTAGAAGTGAAAACATTCACCATTGCTGCTGGACTCCGATCCAAGATCGAAGATCATCTTTTCCAAGGACAGTTACCCAAACGTTTAATCATCGGCATCGTCAGTAATGCAACCCTCAACGGAGCCCACAATCAACATCCTTTCCAGTTTAAGCACTACAGAGTGTCCAAGATCGAAGTCAGTCGCGATGGCAAGACGTTGTGTACCAGGCCCTTCGAACCTAACTTTGCCCAGAAGAATTACTTGATATCGTACTTGTTCCTGTACGAAGCTACGCCAGTCACGGTATTTCGTACGAAGATTATGTAGGAGGTTACACTTTGTGGGCCTTTGATTTCACTCCAGACCAAGGCAGCGACGAGGGATATTTCCACCCTATAAAATCCGGTCAACTGCGTGTAGAACATCAGTTTGCAGAAGCTCTCACCGAGACGGTGAAAGTCATCCTGTATGCCGAATTCGATAATACCATAGAAATCAACAGTTTGAGAGAAGTCATTCTAGACTTTTAGAAACTATGGAAGACACTTATCCGTCTTTGAACGGTAGAGAATCTTTGGAAATGGAACGGGAGGATAGCGTGAAAACAGAACCCCAAGACAAAGACGAAGAGAACGTAGTGGTCATGTCCAGATGGCCAGAACAAGAACAACATTTAGTGTCGTGTTTTGCCAAACACCTGGCGGATAAAATTAAGGAACTGAGCAAGAAAGATTACTATGGATGTCAAAACGATCATCCCAGTCAAATTCAACACGATAAATGTCTGATGATAAGTCAAGAAGAAAAATTGGATGAGTATCTGGACGACGCTTGGAGTCTCATCTCAGAAGAAGCAGTATTGCATGAGCGGTATAAAGGCTTGCGTGATCATTCCTGCCCTCCACTGACTACTCTGGAGATCTATCGCATCGAAGCTCTCTTAGCCCAAGGTACAGAGACGAAGCAAAGAAACGGTTACTTGTCAGAGATTTTCAAAGAAAAAGTCAGAATTGAATTGATGACTTATCATTACCTGTGGAAAAAAAACAAGAACAAATGGATATCTGCAATTTTTATTACCTTTTGAATAACAGTTCGTATACTGCTTCTTGGAATCCTGTCGTGTGCGCTAAAGATGAACTACCTCATCGCAAACCTCAAGGCCATCAAGCTTATGTCATCAACACGGACGACAGTCATCTCCCAGGAACTCACTGGGTCGCTGTCTACTTCCCTCTAGAGGATTGTGTGGAATATCTTGATTCGTATGGATTAACCCCCTTTGGAAGACGACATCATCGACTTGATGAGAAGAAATGCCCAGACGACACGATACAATAATGTGAAATTACAAAACACAGATTCCATGGTGTATGGACAATATTGTGTGTATTTTCTTCATCAACGCAGACTTGGATATTCTTTAGAACATTTAGTGACTTATTTTGATAGTAACTCTTCTAGAAACGATGAGAAAGTAGATCGATGGTTTTGTGACCATTATGGCTATCTTTTGTCTTTAGCCTCATCAGTGGCCTCATGACTTCCATCAATGGAAATCTCACATGATTTCACAACGTTGTCAACCTTGTCAAAAATAGTTTGTTTGATGTTATTGTTACTGGTTAATTGTTTGTTGAATAAAAATGTTGTGTTTTGAAAAAATGTGTCTGTCGTTTGTTTTCAAAAACACTTTATCATTACAAATCCTCTTTGACTTTTTCTCTATCCCTCACCATGACATTAGCTATCATAACGTTTCGACCCAACAAAAACCCAGTAAGGATGTTTTCCCTCGCGTCCGCGTTTGAACCATATAAAGCGGGTCGGTCTCCAGTCTGGCCATCTACTGTTGACTCGTCAACCTATGAACATGCCTTCCAGACTAGCCAAGCTGAACGAAGCTTACGTCA
This sequence comes from Megalonaias nervosa, assembly GCA_016617855.1. Taxonomy (NCBI): domain Eukaryota; kingdom Metazoa; phylum Mollusca; class Bivalvia; order Unionida; family Unionidae; genus Megalonaias; species Megalonaias nervosa. The sequence goes on along the minus strand of JAECUM010020740.1, from coordinate 43,363 downwards.
ATTTGCATCGTGTCAGGCTAAACCTGATACCGAAGCCCGATGAGATAGAGAATGTCAGGATGTTATCAATAGCCCAAGACCTGGTAGAAGACGTCTTCAGAGAGGAAATCAAGAAAGAACAAGAAGAATGGACAGAGAAGTACCGACTTCAGAAGCAGAGAGAACAGCAGCAATAACAGCAGCAGCAACAGCAGCATCAGCAAGAACCAGACAGAGGTTTTGTCGACTGTCGTGTGGACACCAAAGAGTTCTCCTTCTCTTTCCGCAGAAGCAGACCATATCGTATAGGAAGGCCTTCTTAGACAGTAAAAAAGATTGCTATCACATCCTGTCAACAAAAACAGCCCTTTTCATGGCTACACCAATACTCTAAAAAAGACATACTAATTCAATTGCCAAAAATAATTTGTGTGCTTGTATGTTAAAAAAATAGAAGTGTGTCTATAAGCACTTCGTTTCTTTTGTCAGTAAAAAAAATCCACACATCGTTTCTGTCTTGTCGAATCGTGCATGTCTGTGTTTGTAAGTAAAAAAAAGTCAACTTGAGTGTTTCTTTTAGGTCCGCGCGTTTGATGTGATGGTAAGTTTTGGTGTCAGGGGATGTTTATCTTCACGTCCGTGCTTCAAGTATATAAAGCGGCGCTATCGTCAGTCTGGCTACCCATCGTTGACTCGTCAAGATTGAAAATGAGTAGCAGAATCGCAAAATTTTCGAGCTTCAGATGCATCTGGAGTATGCCAGACGCCTCACGGACGAGGTGGCCATGGAGGCTATTGCAGAAGAAGGCAGGATAGAGGAGGAGGAAGAGAAGAAAAAGGAAGAAGAGGAGAAGGAAAAGAAGCGAGGGATCCTGCCTCATCTCATGCTAAGACCTATGTGTGAAGTCAAGCCTGAGGTGAGGACACCAACGCCTCCACAACCACCACTTCCACAAACAAAGACTGCCAACATCTGTGCCACCAGTACCACCAGTACCAAGAGTCGCTGTCCCCCAGACAGAAAACTGGGAGGAGGAGGCAATGGAGGAGTTGGAGAGACAGCGACAAGAGTGGGAGCCGTAGAGACCTCATCCCCGTGTGTGGTATAGAAGAAGAAGAAGACAGAGGGAACAACAAGTATTCACTATCCCACACACAGAGGAGTGGGATAGTGAAGCCACTCAAACTCCGTCTGCGCTTACAAGAGAAAGGTTGAACTGGGAGCAGGACTTGAGCAGACGTTGTGTCTGTGGTACCAGACCTGGGAGGTGTCAGCATTAGCCAGGTGCATCTGAAGTTCGAACAACATCCCTTCTCAGGGCTAACCAGATCTCTAGAAAAGAGAGACTATTCAAGTTGCCAGTTTGTGTGAATGTAGAGTAGTATGACTATAAACACTCACTTCTTTACTGGTGTGAGTGTGTGTGTGTGTGTGTGTGTGTGTGTGTGTGAGTGTGTGTGTGTGTGTGTTTTGCGTTCGCGTTCGTTTGAGTGGATAGTTTGTATGGTGTGTTGTTTCTTCTCTTCCCGTGTGTGTGAATAGTATAGTGTGTGTGTGTGTGTGTGCTTTATGCGTTTGCGTTCGTTTGTGTAGATAGTAGTTATGGTATGTTTTTTGCATTCGCGTCCGTTTGTGTGGATAGTAAACATGGTGTGTTTCATGCGTTAGCGTCCGTTTGTGTGGATAGTAGGTATGGTGTGTTTTTTCTTCTCTTCTCGTTTGTGTGGATAGTATAGTGTGTGTGTGTTTTATGCGTTTGCATCCGTTTGTGTGGATAGTAGGTATGGTATGTTTTTTGCATTCGCATTCGTTTTTGTGGATACTATATATGGTGTGTTTATGCGTTCGCGTCCGTTTATGTGGATAGTAGGTATGGTGTGTTTTTTCTTCTCTTCTCGTTTGGGTGGATAGTATAGTGTGTGTGTTTTATGCGTTTGCATCCGTTTGTGTGGATAGTAGGTATGGTATGTTTTATGCATTCGCATACGTTTTTGTGGATAGTATATATGGTGTGTTTATGCGTTCGCGTCCGTTTATGTGGATAGTAGGTATGGTGTGTTTTTTCTTCTCTTCCCGTTTGTGTGGATAGTAGATGTGGTGTGTTTTATGCATTCGCGTTTGTTTGTGTGGATAGTATATGGTGTGTTTTATGCATTCGCGTCCGTTTGTGTGGATAGCATATATGGTGTGTTTTTTCTCTTCCCGTTTGTGTTGATAGTATATGTGGTGTGTTTTATGCATTTGCGTCCGTTTGTGTGGATGGTATATAATATGTGAAATGAGTGTAAGGGATGTTTTCCTTCACGTCCGTGCTCCACGGATATAAATCAGAGCGCTCGTCAGTCTGGCTACCCGCGTCGACTATTCAACACCTTCAAGAAAAAAAATGAATTTGTTTAATGAATTAAGACATAGTTGGTTCCGGATGATTGATGCAGCATACGTGGTGGAAAGGCTTGAAAAAGAATGGAGCTATCCAGTCACGAAAGACTTTGTGACCAGCTAAGTCACTAGCCTCAAAGTAGCCAGGGATCTGGTGGCAGGTATGATAGAGGAGGAGGTGGAGAACATAAGAGGATTCATCAAGCCTAAGTATGTGAGAGTGGGGGCATTGAAGGAAGCCCTTGATAATATCATCAAAGTGAGGAGTTTCTTGCAAGATATATTTAATTGGACAGAGTGGTCTTTTGTCCAGTGGAGCTTACAACAATTAAGGAAAGCCGAAGACAAGATGAAAAACGTGATGGAAGAAGAGATAAAGAAAATCAAAGACACGTGGACAAAAGAGAGAAAGGAGAAGGAAAACAGAAAGAGAAAAGATGAGTTTGAAAGAATGAACAATAACCGGATGAAGGTGCAGGAAACATTTAGAGCTATTGGACATCCTGACTGGATTCCAGAGAATGAAAAAAAAGAAGAAGAAAGGAATTATTGAAAAAGTGAGAACGTGGTGGAAGAAGTGGAGAAAATAGAAGAAGAACCCAAAGGCCCTTCTCAGGGCCACTTTCATATGCCTAGAAAAGATATTTATTCTTTCTTGCCTAAAAATTTTTTTATTCGATTGTGTAATTTATGTTTAAATCCCAAAAACATTATTCTCTTACCTAAATTTTTTTTTAGTCGGTTGTATGATTTGGGTATGATAGATTGATGTTCATCAGTCTATGGAAACGGACGCGAATGCATAAAACTTTGTATAGGAATGGAACAAGTGGGATGACGTCACGGTACTTGCCACATTGTTGCAAGTGTCCAGTACCGTGACGTCATTCCACCTGTTCCATTCCTGTTGCCCCTATACAAAATTCTCATTGTCCGTTAAGTGCCCCAGTGTGTGCCAATTATCCGTATAAATCTTGTCCGTAAAGTACCGCGGGGGGGTGGTGGTGGTGGTGGTGTCTGTAATGTATTTTCCCATTGTCCGTTAAGTGCCCCTATATACTACTATATTAATCTACAACAATGTCGTTTGTGACATTATGATCCTCCTTGCGTAAATTTACCAATTATTTTTCTGCCGTGATCCTTTGCGAGCTTATTTTCATAATCAGTTATATCAGGATTTTCATCATCAGTGTATTTCTTATTCTGTGGTAACCAAACTTGTTTCTGCGGACGATATGATATAATTGCTTCACTGAATGTCGAGGACACCAAAACTCCCGTCTCAATCATATATCTAACTAAAACTATTGGAACCCAGCATTTTTCTGAAAAATGTCTCCCAAATCAAACTTAAACAACCGGATGGAGATTCCGTGCTAACTCGAATGACTCAATGCATGCAAATCCGGTCAGGTCAAAATTTGGTAAGAGTTCATTTATTGCAACTCTGGTCATCTCGTGTGTTGGATGTCCAAATCTTTTGAAATACTTAGAACATTCTTCGTATCCAAGAAAACTTCCGGGATAACATGCAACCATATCAACCGATATAACATCTTTATAATCGTATTTCGTATTCCATAATCCGCCGCGTCCGTATTCTATGCAGCTTAGCTGAACGTCTTCAAGAAATTCCAATAGTGTTGGTTTCCATGAATTTTTCATCTGAGCAGCATGTATAGCAACTGACGGATCTGTAAAACAATTACTGAGTAATCGTTCGACAGTGATTTCATCACCGATGACATAGCCATCGTTCGCGTATTTCAGTGCAAGATTTTTCTTTTCGTCGTGGAGATATTCTGTACGATAAATATCTCCATTAGGCCGTACAAACTGATCATAGCAATTTTTATCGCTGTTCACGGACTCTGAACTCTGAAACAACCACACGGATACAGGGTCACTCTTACCGATATTTCTGATAAAATCAAACATATCGCCGCTATAGAGTTTAGCAGTTCGATTTTGTGGAAATATTGTTATATCCGAAGTCGACGCGTATGCTTTATGACCAATAATTTCTATCGAAGTTCCATTTCTTTTATATTTTGATTCGTATAAAGTCTCTCCGGTTAATGTCTTCACTCTTATTGGAAATCTTAATTTTTTCCAGTTCAGCAACATCTTTGATAGACGCTCCAGTATATTTAACTCTTTCTGCCCACTCGTTTATTAATTTGCATCTTAAATTTGTCAAACCATTTCCTCGTTTTGCGTTTGTGAAATGTTCTATTACTCGTTCAGCTACACAGTGTAGTCGAATTTCATCGCGAGAAAATTTCATTGGTAGAAGTTTATCGACGTTAGGTTTATCGTTCAGTGGATATATCGCATAAACAACTGCCATTACAGGATATGCTCGTTCATGATAAGGTCTATCAATTTCCAGTCAGTATTCCTGGTCTTGAATTTTTATTTATAGATACAATACCTCCACTATGACCCTGACGAGACACGCGAACAAGATCACGTTTGTCACGGATAATCCATGTGTCGTCGTCTGTCGCGGCGGTATCTACCGCTACGATAAATTTTATTTGAAAAATATATTTTCGTGCAGCGTCGAGATAATTAATTGTCGCTGCTCGCTTATCATTCATTGTAGCATCGACAACGCCACCGGCGTCGCGAACAATTCTGAATGTTGACCATACACTACGTCCATTTAAGATCCAATTAACTTTATTAAATGTTCTGCACGCTATAGTTAAATGATACTAGACATAAATCTATTTAATTTTGACTTTTCCGCAAAATATTTATCTTTTGTCCTTAACCTTACATTTAAGAAAATACAACAGTTTGATTTTCCGAAATCCTACATGATCAAAATATTTTTTATTTAATTGCATCAAAGAGTAGTATTCTCCTAGATTCAAAAAGGTAATTAGAGTAATTAATGATACATAAACGTTACGTGTCAGAGATGAAGATTTTACTCGAAAGCCCAAAGAAAGGCTTAATGTTTGGGAATTTTTTAAAGAATGCATATATTTCTCAACGGAACGGCTACCTTTATATGCAATTCACGTTTTCTTCGTGGCCCGAAATGAGGCATTGTTCAGAGCTTACCCATAGAAAAGTGAATATGTTGAAATGTATAAAGAAATGGACTAAACGTGTCAAAGATGGAATATTTTTATTTTTATGGACTACCTACCCTGGAAAATGATATCATTCACTTTAAGACAAAGTGCAGTATGCACTTCATTCAATAACGTGAGATTACAAGGATTTGATTCCTATACTGTGTGTAGCCAAATGTATATGTATTTTCTTCAACTTGGACTATGTTTTTGAAATTTCATTGTGAGTTTATCTAGGAGAATATACTGAAAGAAATATGTTTGAATGTTTTGGATTGTTGTTTACTTTTCAGTATGGTTAAGATCTCTCTCTCTCTCTCTCTCTCTCTCTCTCTCTCTCTCTCTCTCTCTCTCTCTCTCTCTCTCTCTCAGTTCTGATAAACTACAACGTTGTAATATTTTCTCTAAGAGGGCAGAGAAGTTCCAACCGATTACGTTTCCTGCCAAATAGACACAACACAGGACCCGGTTACCATTTCCGGTCAGACATACACAGCATACTTGATAAACAACACAATATTCATTTGAGTTAGAGGGCAGAAAAGCTCCAAAGGATTATAAATCCTGCTAAACAGAGCCACTGTTCCCATTTCTAGCCGGACAGACTCATCATATGAAAAACCTATGAACCCATTCTTAGACAATAACTTTTTCTCCTATACATTTCAACATGGCTGCCTCATCTTAATTTTTCACCTACCTATAGCCTCACAAAAACGGTGGCATAATATTAATTTCCAATTGTACACCATGTGCCGTAATGATCATTTCGCATTTGGTTCTCCAATCTTTTAATCCTACTTAACATAGGATTTCTGTTTGACTCTCACGTGCCATTTTGGATCTAGAGTGCGATATTTGAAAGTAAAATAATAATAATGAATAACAATAGCAAAATATCACTAGTTTTGCGAAATCTATTAATAAAATAATAGCTTGACTTCATATTGACCGAAAAAAAAGCCAATCACATATAGCATTTTTATGAGAACAGTTCACGCCAAAACATATTCAACAAATTACTTCGTTACCATGTCCAGCTAGACTGAATCATATCACGTGATAAACCTAATATTTAAAAAGCATTTCTTGTCAGAAGATAGAGAGATTCCAACCAATTATATTTCCCGCCAAATAGAACTAACATATGACGTTGTTACGATTTCCAGCCATACAGACTTATCCTATGGAAAACCTATGAAAAAATTTTATACAGGAAATGTTTCCCTACATATTTCACTATGGCTGCCTAAAGTTAATTTAATGTTTGGGTCTATATTTTTTAACTTTTTAACAGAAAACTCCGTTTTGGCTCTAAACTGCCTCACTATACCACTTCCGGGTGATAATTAAACATTAAACATAATTATGCTATCAGGTGATTGTTAACACATCTCGTACCCAGTCTGTATAAATATTGATTGTGCCTAACCAAAATAAACAAAGTAATATGACGTGGTCATTCGCAGAGTTTATGACTTTATGAGGAACAATACTATCATCCAGAATAGACCTGAGTCGGATTACCTTAATTACCCAATTAGATTATGTGAAAAATTATTGACCGCCTGACCTCCTCCCTCATTTTCATATACTATCAAACCCTTTGTGTTTAGGTCTCTTGTAAACACATGCAGGCTCTTACACAGCGCAACTCATTTCTAATTACCGAGATTATTAACACAAAATTTGCTAATGGATTGTTATTAAAATGAACATCAATGATGAACTTATTTTGTTATCAGTAAACGTTTGGTACAGATAGGAGAGAAACCCAGGCTTATCACGGAGATATGAAATTATTGGAAAATTTGTTCAAGTTTAACCTGGCTAAACAGGTGTTTCATAGTGATCTGATGTTGTTGCGGTTTATACATACATACATACATACATATACATATATATATATATATATATATATATATATATATATATATATATATATATATATATACACACACGCACAATTTGTTTTAATTGTGCCCTAACTCCTTAGAAAAACACTCTTTCAAGTGAATAAGCAACAATTATATGAACTTGTGTCTTAGGAGTGCAACACAATAAGAAATAAATATATTGGACTGCTCGCGTCTGATCTCCGTGTCTCTTTCGCTTGTCAGCCTATGGGCCCCGGAGAGCGGTTGATCAAAGGCGCTCGTCTTTACAAGTCACTGACATCTCACCTTTGTCCACGTGGGTTAGAGTCTCGGTTTGGCTTACGTGGGTGTGTGAGAAATTTTGTCAGTAGCTTTGCTGTGAGTCGGTGGTTCTTCCCGTGGTGTTCGACCAAAATATAATGGCCGCCATGTATTGTTTATCATATGCTGAAAAATGGCGTTATACCCACAAGAACAACAACGTGTCAGCCTCAACAAACAACAGCTGAGAATTTAAACTTATCAGTACTGTAAATAATTTCTTGGAATCATATTAGCAGTAAGTATACAGCTCAGCGTAAAGTTATTACAAAACATTAATAAAGCATTTGCAAGATTTTTTTCTGTCATAAAAGTAAAATGTCCCAAGGTCCAAAATAAAAGCTGAAAAAATAGTCACATTTTTGTATTACTGAAAGAAATAGCTTTTAAATAGTATTTTATAAACTAAATATGGATACTAAGAAACAATTCAAAGACAACAACCTACCAACGTTAATTGTACCATCCCCTGCTCCACTATGTACACACAAGTTACATGTTTCAAAGTGTACGGTAAGTGAGAAATAAGGATTAAAGGTGTCAAGAAATTGGCTAATTAAGATACCGAATCCGCTATATCCATACGCGTGCATGTGTATGCCAGCGGTCTTGCGAATCTTTTGTTATTTTTGACGCTCTTTCGCCCATCATATATACCACCTTAAGCTATACTTTTCAGGAATATTTAATCCAGGGATGAGTTTAGCACTGCATGACTGGCTGGAACCGTACAGGTAACTAAAAATAGCATGCACGAAACTAAATCACGTAAACTGAGAAATCATTGCCAAAATCAAAGCCCTCCAAAATTTGTCCAGTAATTTAGGTCTTTCAAAGGACATATCTTAATGGCGTACCAAGAATAATTTTCAAAATAATGAAAATTCGTTTTAATAGAACACCGAATAAAAAGTGCTAAACAGTCGTTTCGATGAAGCGTGAACAATAATCTGGTTACAGCTTTTTAAACATCTGCGTGCAAAGTGGTTTTTTGTTTATTGATTCTTCAATATGCAAATGTCTCCTTGCCTTAGGCAAAGACCTTTTATTGAGGGTATACGTTAAGCAAATGCAACCCACTGTCACCTAACCAGTCGGTAGCTGGGCAATGCTTAGGCGATGCCCTCACTATCAAAATGTTTCAATGTGAACATTGGTTAGCTGATTGTAATCGGGTGGCTAGACAAACATCCCAGACACATACAAATTGTATATTGGCATAGAGAAATGGTTACATTAAATAACCAATACGTAACAAAAGGAAGGAAATGGAAAGAGTTTCAACTGAGACAATTTTGTAAAAATTTCTTTCGTATCTTGCTTAAGTTAAACTGTTTTCGTGAGTAAACATGAAGATATTTTGGATCATTAAGTCTTAGTCGGAACAGGTTCGTTTCGTCAGACCGCCAAAACGTACCCCAACATTCACAGTTATTAATGCTCAACAAAGAGAAATGTGCTCGACTCAAGCATGGACTTATTTAATCTTCAAGGTGGTTGATGTCAACTCAAGTTAGTTCACACCAACAGTCATTTTGTAATCACGGAAGTTTATCAGAGCAAGAAGTGTAGCGTATCAGTAAAAACCCTAATTACTAATTGATTTGTATGGTCATAACGTATAGTTATAATTGCAAAGATTGGCAGTCTGTTAATGACATATGGAAGCAACTAAAAATGCTCATTGGCCTTTCGACACTGTCTCGATTGCAGAACACGGCATTAAGACATGATCTTATTGACTTTGGTTTCAAAAACATTATAATAAATTAGTGATAATATGTGTCTTTAACCTTATCGATTGGAACTAAGTGCTTTTGTTCCAAAACAGGAAACCGGAAAAATATCGAAAACGCTTAAGTAACGAGCAATATCTGTGCTCAGTCAATAAAAATTTACACAGTTAGTCGTGATGCCTTTGTTGACAGGTTAGCAACATTCATTTCTTGTCCAATTGCATTTCCTATATCGCAGACTTTTTAAGGTCTGAGTAACCTACTTCTTACTTCTTAATCTATAATCATGTGCTGTTATAGGAGTTATGCAAACACAATATGCGCATTAAAAATAATGCATTAATGTACAGTTTTACACTGCACATGTCTAACGGCGTCTTAAGCAGCGAGAAAGCAAGCAGTTACAAAGTTTCCTTTACTCTCAACTTCACGTTTCCCCTTTTTGAATAGACCCGAATAATCATTATACGGGCATGCGTCGTGTGGAACCGCAAACCGTCTGTTCGAGATATTGACGCAGTTGATACTAACCTACACCAGTACTACCTACCTGTACATTGTCTCTGATTCCCATTTGGACTGAAGGAACAATGGAAGATCGTTTCCCAATATTCCTTGAACCAAACATTAGTACTTGAGTGTGCGATTGTTAGATTAAGAAAGTAGTCATCGAACTCTGCAATTGAAATTATGAAAATGACCAGAAAAATATTTGGAACAACTGAAGAAATTTGAAAGCATTGTGCTATTTCTGGGTCCCTCAAGAAGATGCCTGATAAATCTGTCAGATTTTATAAAAATTGCTGCAAATACATAAAGTCTGACAACGTATAGGAGACAGTTCTCTTTTTACGTGCATTTTCCAAAACATTTGTCTACTTCGTACCATGTATAAGAGAGCTGATCCATATAATTGTACAATTCGAATAATTCAAACTTCACCAGTCTTAATATTAACCATTTCGGAATAACTCGAAAACTTTTGCGAAAATGTTGTGCCTTGTTTTGCAAATATTGCAATTGCATGAAGTTTGAATAGGATCGCTGGACACAGCTTAAATTAAGCATTGTTAATTTTGTACTATTTCGTTTTAAAGGATAATCTGTTTAAGATGAGCAAAAATATCCATAACAATAGTGAAATATTTTATTATAGGATGAAGCGTATCAACTGTGACTTCGTTCCAGTAGAATATATAGTTATGTTATCCGACAGATACACTTTATAGAAATTACGATTTTACTTAGGCCTTGAAAACAAAGTAAATGATTCAAATATTATCAGCAAACCTTATAACATTACTTCTTAAGGCAAGTCAAAAATCGATTTCGGGAAGAACGACCGTCACTTGGTGATAGCGAATGAGATAGAATATAAAGAGAAGCCATTTGCAAAACCAACAAAGTGTTTGTGATGTCAAACACAGACGAAGACACTCACATTACTAAACCTGTACAAATTGTGCAAAATCTGATCTTTGATGCGAATCAGCCCATGTATTCGCAGAGGAAGAAATCTCATTGAGTTAAGGTGATATAATAATCTAAGAACCGTGAACTAGTTTCTTCGCACCAAGTTATGTTGCGCGACTCTTGACATTCACGGCTGCTCTGGGTATTTCCCACACTTCTTGAAATATATATTGTTCCTTAAATGGATGAAATAGTTTGAAATATTTACACCTATGCGTGCAAATGGTCAGCATAATATATACTTCTATTTCAGTTGTGTAGCCTGGTTTATGTACATAGTTTTCACAAACACTGGGATCAGCCTAGAAAAAGCAGAGGCCAGGCGTCAAATGGCTTCTGAATCACTCATTTTAAAAGTTCAGAGTTATATATGTCCTAAAGTAAAATAAAACATTTCTGATGCCGTGACATACGGGCCGGGGGGGGGGGAGGAGGGAGAGGATGCGCAGAAACTTTTTAGGGCTCGGATGTAATAATGTACCTTTAACCATACTTCTTTTGGGCAGAATCGTGACGACTCCCTCAGCTTTGTCCTCGTGACCATGCACTGGATGGATCTTAGCACCCCAGCTATCGCTCGCCAGAAAGGTCAGCTCATTGGTCTGATTCATTTGTTTCATAGAAGCCAGGATATTACGGCAGTTGTCCTCATTTACGAACATTACAACAGCGCGAGCTTTTGGAGTTTTCAGAAGATCCTTCACTATTCGCTGGTAATCAGCGTCTGTAACTACTCGGGGTATCCACACTGACTGGGAGATACAAACTCCTACAGGAAGATACGACAATTTTTTAATCTTCTGCCAGGATTATACGTGTGTAGAGTATATATATATATATATATATATATATATATATATATATATATATATATATATATATATATATATTCCAAGCAGGTATCGAACCAACACTTCTAGTAAGTACATTCATAGACATGCTCTTGCGCAGCGGCATTCTAATCCACTCGGTTATGAACACATCCCCCCCCAAAAAAAAAAAGATTAAACATATAATATTGAGCAATTGCAAGTGAAATATTTCTCGGTACACTGGTACATGTACACCCCAGTAGATTTCATTCTGAAAATGAAATGCATATGCATGAAATTGCGATTCAAATTTATAGCTATAAACTAACCTAACAGGAAAGTGCCTTCCTTGAATCCCCTGCTGTATATATGGAACATGATTATACGAAATAAAGTTGTACAGAATATCAGAAGCAGTAATCTTACCATCAAAAAACGTAATTCCTGTTAGAACTCAGTTTATTGAAGGAAAAGGTTACAGCTAATCATGGATAGTCAACGCTGATTCAAACATCCATAGCAGTAAAACATTTCTGATCTGGAGTTTTAAAGACTTTCTTCCTTTGCCGAAACTCTCGTATTGACTCTAATTTCGTGAAAATAAAAACGAGTCATGTACAGTCAAAAGTTGTTACATTTTTCGACAAGAGACAAACTAAGACATGTCATTAAACGCAGGAACGTGTGAATGAAATGACAGTTTTAAGAATAAAATCTAGTTATAGCCAAACAATCTCTGTTTGCTAAAGAATGTTTCGCTGACAACTGCATCAGACTTCCAATTCTCGGGAGACGGCGGATGCATATCAACCACGATCTTTAAAATAAAATTATAAAATGTCCTACTTTGTCACATTAGGTATAGCGCTGATGTGAAGCTTCCAACCAATTATTGCTATCTAACTGCACTATATGGGAATGATAGCACTGTCTAATAAATTTGGAAACATAGATTTTACTAGTTACAGTCCTATGACTTGGTTTACTAATTAACTAATATAGGTCTGTACCAACCAATAATGATGACTACCATATAACAGAATTTTCGTTAAAATCCAAATGGCTTAATTATTAATTATCATAAATGAACCTTTTACCAAAGGTACACCGTATCGATCCAACGTCATTTTGTATGACCTAACAAACTACTATTTCAACTTTATCAGATTTCTACTTTAGGACGTATCATCAGCAAAACATTTAGTTCTGCAAGATCTAACCAACGCGGATAATGGTTAGAATTACTATTATATGTGTCGATAACACATCGCTGTATAGTATATACTATCAAGCTATAGCTTTTCTAGAGTTTTAATAAGCCAGTCTCATATAGTCTTCGTTTTACGATTAGGACAAAATATTGTCGCAAATGCAGACCGTTGATGGAGAGGTCACCAGAATCATAACTCTGTCAGGAATAGCCATGTGTCTTAAAGTTAATGGGTATTGTTATGCATAATATGTAGTGCGATGGCATTTAACTAGGGGATCATTGTAATTAAGCTATAAACAAGTAAGTGAATGTACTGTTATATAGGGCATACAGCGATATCAGTATGCTTTATTTTAGCCATGTATGTATATAGCGCTTCTTACATGATTGCTCATCGCAAAGATGTATGAAATGCGTCGAATAAATCCCACTTTTTGCGAGTTCCAACGAGCGAAAGATTTGAAATTATCTGCAGTTTCATTAATTTCATTCCGAATGAGAACAAATGTAAGATTCTATCCATAACACGAAGAAAACAAATACTGATTTTATTCGAAGAAAGCGTAGAAGTGGTTGAAATGATTTTGAAATTCATTTGTATCCCCGATTTTTCATTACATTCATTGATTTTATGAATAGTTTGCATATCACAATGTCTTTGTGACGTCATAATGTTATTATGCGTGTTTCATTTAGAACAATGTGATTGGGGTGTATTGGCCCTAATAAAGCAGTAGCAATGTTATATAAAAAAACGTTTTATTCTCCTCATGACATGTCTCTAATATTTTGCTTCCATAGCAATCGTCCTTGAGTCTGAGACTATAAACAATTCAACAGTTCTGCGTTCAGTCTGTTGAAAAAGCACGCATAAACCCTTTATTAAATCTGAAGTATTTAAACCAGTAAACCTCATACTAACCAAACATATGTTAATCACCACATGATATTTCTATGAAAATCATTAACATATACAACCTTGTATGTCCGCCCTGTGCACTAGACATGACAGATGTGTGTACTAGACATGACAGATGTGTACACCTGGCATGAAATGCAAATGCATGGTGTGCAGAATACGTTTCCGTGATGCTATATATTTGCAATAAATGTCGGCGTGATTCCCATGCTGTCACCTGATTGTCTTGCTGCTTCCTGAAAGGCCTCGATCCCCTTTTCCCCGTAGTTACCCTCGTCGGCCAGGGTGCTGACGTAGTTCCAGCCAAAATAGCTCGCAATGTCGGCCATTGCCTGAGCCTGGAACGAATCTGGAGGAACCACTCTAGAAAAGTACTCAAACCGGGTCTTGTCGCTTAGGTCGATACTAGTGGATGCGTAGCTTATCTGAGGAATCTATAAAATAAAATATTGTATGCCAAATTATGGGGGATTATATGTGTGAGGTTTTATTCGGAAACCAACTTTGTAATAGGTATTCTAAGAATGTTGACAAAAATGAATAAAATCAAACGGACAGAATAAAATTTGGTAACATTGAATATAATAAAATTAAATGTGATGCATGCACAACAATATAATTAGTACGCAGACACCATACCTACAATATTTGGTCGCGAGGTATTCAGACTTTTTGGCAATTTGTTCTCCGTATTTATGAAAAGTAAATAAAACATCAGCTACGGATAACAGAGAAAGAAAATGCACAATAAAAGCATGTGCTAATAATGACTAACGTGATGAAATGCTTTCACAGACGAATTGTTTATAAATTTCAGGTGTGATAAAGTCATTTTTTAAGAATAGTACATAATGCGTAATTATCCTATAGATATAGCGGTAAAAAATAAAAAATGCAGGTTTTATAATTTTATGACACCACAGAATATGCAACAGACATAATATAAACACTGAAGCCCTATGATTGGATGCATTATACTCCATTTGCACCAGATTCGGTAATCTTTTCTGGTTAAGACATTAGAGCCGTATTCCGTGTCCAAACCAGTTTTAATGGCATGTAGACTCTGGATTTTTAAAACGAAAATATTACCACTGAAATACTTTATTCCATTGATATCCCTCAGAATGGAAACCCTTGGGACCAAATTTAATTATCGCTTTTGAGGTGTTTTCGGTTAATTGGTGTTGACTAGATTGACCCCAAAAAATATTTGATAAGAACTTACGTGACGAGAAAGACAGAAGCAGATACTGTAATTAGAGAACTGTACGTGTGTCTAGTATGTAATTTTATGGGTTTTTTAAGTCTTTAATGAAACTTTAGCTGAACAACGCTTGTTCCTTCCAAAATCACATCTAGTAACGTGAATAAATGCAGATTTTCCACATAGAAATACGGTCCTTGTCTCCATAAATATTAAAGGAACGAGATAGTATTATATCTATACTATAAAAGGTCAGTTAGCATTATGAATGATAATCCATAATATTGAAATACTCTGTATAATTCATAATGTTTCTATGCCTGTTTTTCCCCTAGTTCCTTCGCGTAAGTTTTGACACAGATTCATACTCTGGAATGAGACTAATTATATACTGTAAGGATACGTCAGTCCTATGACGCATAGCTTGTCATTCTGATATCCGACATCCTGGCATGCGAGTGAAGACATAGTCATGGCTTCCTAAACACATATATGTTATGATGTCTGCTTCCTTTGATATTTAGCTGAGTGAATCTGAAATGAATACTGTTTTGTCGGTATTAATCGGCACATTATCAAATGCGAAGCCGCAAGCCTGGTTAATAAAGCCCAGTTCTTTAATTAAAACACGAAACGTTCTGCTCATCTTTTATACAAACGAATAGCATCAATCACAAATAGATGATAAGATGACACACAGTATCTTTCTTAAATGACTTGTCTACAAACCGTTCAGTTATTCATAATTTACCTTAAAAGCAGCCTGTTTTAAGGTGTTAAGATTTCAGATTAACCTATGGTCGGTCTTACTCTGTCGGCGTGCGCATGAGGTATTATTCTAACCTCGCGTGCCCTAGAGACATTTTCTTACTGATTACCGCACTACTGTGCTTGCAAACCGTAAATAATCTCGCCCAGTGTGTGTCCGGAACTTTGCAGTTAAAACCCATTCCCAAGTCCTAATGAGATTCAGTTCTATGTTGTGTTTTGTTTTTAAATTGGGATTGAAATTTGTTATAGTTTTCGAAATTGATGGATATCGTCGCAGGACACGAGCAAACATCCACTACGCTCGTGTTTTCATGGATTTTCATCGTATTTCGCTACGATGATTCAGAGGTGGGGGAGGTGATAAATTATTTGATGTAAAGTCATATTTAATTGTCCATCCCTGTTTCTTTGTAGTCGATTTGTCTTACCGCGCCAATCAAAACATAAAGTGAGGTAGAGGGGAGAGCGGCCTTCTGACATTTTTAATATTTAAAACTATTCTGTTTTTAAAACCTTATTATAGGTTTTGAAAGTATGTGTGTGCAATCTCGACAGCCTATTGTAACTTTGTATCATTGTTATTGCGAAGACTGTAGATAAATCCCATGGAAAGTGTACACATACCGTTACGACGACCTAGGTTCTTCATTTGGTTTTCTTTCACTCTACAGATTTGCATGTATTCTGTCCCTTACGCATGAGAGAGAGAGAGAGAGAGAGAGAGAGAGAGAGAGAGAGAGAGAGAGAGAGAGAGAGAATTTACTAGACTTCAATTTCATATTTTGTGTTTTGATTATTCGCTTCCTTGCCAAAGAGACACTGACAAGGAAACAAATTAGTTGTCAAAAATTTAGTGGATGGCAGACTAGTTGCATTGACCACGCTGGTTGTCTTGTACATTTATTTTTTATCATGATACCCATTCGTATCGGAAATTATTATTATTATTTACATTCTAATTTATCGGAATTTATAGGAATCTCTCCAATTTCCTTTACTGTTCTGTACACTGGTGCACATTTATGCTTTTTTATTGGCTGTTGTTATCACAACCAATTAATACTTGTTTGCAGGTTTCTAAATTTATAAATTTATCACAATTTGCGACAAGTTTGAGCCAATATATTATGTTACAGTTGCGAAACGTCTACATTAGTGATAGGCTGATAGTGTATTTAATTGAAGTGCACTTTGACGCAAGAAATACCTTGTATCTGTAACAGAAACAGCTATGGCTGTGATATTTAGATTGCTGAATACTTTTTATTATTCTTTAATGATTTCAGGAACATTTGCATTCAATTAAGCCCAATCATGCCTGTTACAACCCACCCACCCCCCAAAAAAGAAAGAAAGAAAAAAAGAAACAAAAACAACAAGAACAAAATCTCCAACAAAATAAGGCTAGCATGTTTTCAAAATATAGCTGATGATGATGCTTTCTTAGGATATTTGGCCGCATCAAGCCTGCTTTTTTCCTTCATTTAAAAAAGCGGAAATAGTTTTGTTACTATAACAGAGTCAATCAGCTGTATGAGCAACCCCCAGACTTTGATTGTATATGTCTATTTCATTTTCAAAAAGGGAGAATAATGATACTGGTCATTTCGTGTAACGGAAATACAACCCTTTGCAAGAAATAAAATTGAAAATATAAACATGGATCGTGTTACTACTAAAATAAGGCGATAATTTAAATTAACATACAGTATCATAAATAGGGGGAATAATACTTTTTTTTTACTTGAGATCCACTTGCGACATAAGTAAAATCAGAAAGTACGTGCATATGAATGTGAAATACTTCACGGAAGTATATTATTATACATGTTGGTATATTCTAGTTGGAGGAGTAATGTCTACTCTGATAGTAAGTTGGGCCTATTTAAAACCATGCCAGGTCTTGCTGTATGAGTTAAACTGATAGGACTCAAAATAGCATAGATCTGATCTGGAGAAAATATGAGTGTTCATATTGGTGAAACTTTGCTAAAAAGTTGTACACGCTGCATATCGACTTCTATAAATTCAATCAGTATTAAAGAGCCAAAGCAATATTTTATTTTTGTGGGAAGGAGGTGGGGTGTGGTGGGGCCGGAGCAGGTATCAATCATTATCTGATCAATGAAATTTCTATGTTGAGACTTCACTACGTCAATGTCTTATAACAAATATAGTCTCAGATGTACTCTTAAGTAGTAGTTAAATAGGCAGATCTTAAACCAAACCGAGAATTCTCCTATAAAACTTTCTATTTTGTAATTTTATTAAGGAGTCATTTTCAGCGCAAAATAAGACTAAAAATATTTTATTGGAGTGGTCAGAATTTTTTTTCGATCTTGGAGAGGAGACACCACCCCTCTACAAAAATATTGGAGACCTCTAGGTTTATTTCTAAACATCTGCTACTGCAATATTTAGACAAAAAATAAACAGCAGCGGTGACGTTCGGTCTACCATTCCACTGGGGTCCTTTCTGCCGGTAAAAGTCTCATAATGTCCTAAGAGTCCCTTTCATACCCCCCGGCGAATTCCTAAACGAAACGAAATTTTAGAAACTCAGAGGGCTGTCTATTTCAGGACTCAAAGCATATATCCCCCAGGCGAATTCCTAAATATCCGAAACCGAAACTTTAGGGCTTTATTTTTCAGTGTAAAGACCTGTCTTATGGTCCACAGGCACCTTATAAGACTCTTTTTGTCCGGTGACATTCTTTCTGAATGCCCTTGTTTGGGGTACCCTTCAGTGAAGTCACAAGGTCACGAGCTCACATCACCCTGCTGTTTATTTTTAGACACCACAACACATAAACTTATCCTAAGAGACGTCACATACATAAACTTATCCTAAGAGATATATAAAGTTATCCTAAGAGACGGCACATTACATAAACGGGGGATTTTACCTACGTCCAACAGATTTTGTACACTCTCTCCATGATAACCCCGAGGAGAGTGCAAAAGTACACCCACCAAGTGGTTACATGGTGGGAGAGTGTATTATTTTTCTGTTGGGCTTCGTACCCCCAATTATCTTAGAAAAATTTGGTAATCCAGAACCATACCCACCGACATATGCCAGTGATGGGAATCGAACCACAGACCTTCAGTACGAGAATCCAACATTCCTGCACTGAGCTATGAAATCCGGTTACATATATATATTCGAGAAATTACTATATACTTACCAGTTACCTGATTGTGAATAGCATTTCATTTTTCTGAAAAACATTAATATAAAATTAAATCTGAAATATATTGCCATCTATTTGTATAGAAAAACGAAAGCTTTAATACAGCGGCTGTGCGGCTGTGTACATTATAGGCAGGAGACTCTGCAGTCTGAAAATCAATAGGTGGGTTTTTACCAAGCCTGTAAAGATTCAGGGAATTCTGTTTCAGTACGGATTTAGAAACAGACAGACAGACATACGCCTGGAAATCACTTAACAGACAAAACGAACACACTAATAAACCTGGAAATCACCAGCAGCGCTTTATTACAGACAGTCTGAAAATCAATACGGTCTTATACAGTGCATTCGTACCAATCTATATTCGACAATCCAGATACTATTTTTAAACAAGCTGGAACGGTATTATCTCCCTTCTATAATGACCAAGTGCTAAAGTATTAATTCCATTTTTGCAATATCTTTTATCATCAAAATTGCTAAGTCCACGTTTAATAATCGTTTCTGTCTCGAGCTTGTGAAGCTTTGCACGGATTACATTTGTCTTAATAAAACTGACATTATTGTTTAGTGCTGACTTAAAATCGTTAAATTTCATACATTTTTGGACGTATCCGCGAGGAATACCTTTCGCTTTCTTTGTCAGTTTATTATCGTCGAGAATTACGGCATACATTTTACTTCGAAGTCCAACAAACTCTCTCACCGGCACAAACATAAATTCGTCCTTAAATTTTCCAATATCTTTTTTTATTCGTATTATCATTAAATCCACTACTAGTCGGATAATCAGATAAATCAAATAAGTCACGGTGTTTATAAATATCCTCATAGACATCTTCACATTTTATATTATAAACTAGCGAATCTGTATCAGTAAATAGCAACTCCGAATCTGGCCACTGCTTTTTGGTAAAATTATAGTGAAAGTCGTACATTAGCCACTTTGATATATCAAGTACAGCTGCACCAACATATATTGGTTTATTTAACTTTAAATTTGTCTTTCGTCGTTGTATTGCAACAAAATTTTCATTAAATATTTTCATGTTGACAAAACCGTCATCGTCAACTAATTTATTTCTGCGATTTATATCATTAACAATTTCAAGATTTACTCGCTTTCTAATGTTCTCCATCGTCTTTCCAAAAACTGAGTTATTCATTAACTTAAAAAAGTTTTTCTCAGAGTCGGTCTTAGCTACAGCACGACGTTTGGTATTTAAGTCAATATAATTTGACATCCACCTCGACTGATTAAATTTTAGTACGCGATGGACTTTTCTCAGAATTAGTGCAGCATCTACTGCTTGTTTTAAATTTTTGTAATGTATCACGTAATTTTTTTATTTAACAAATTTGGAACTAACTTATTAACGATCGAATTTTTTGCTGTTGTCATAGCTCGTTGTTCAGGTGATAGTAAACTGTAATCTATCATCATAGACTCTGCACAAAATGGGTAGTCGTTGTATAGATCATGTAACGAATTAGGGTAATCTAGATCAACTTCAACAAAATAACTGACATCGGTAAAATCATTAATGATTTTTCTGGGTAAATCTTTTTCAGTTTCTTTAAGAAATTGATCTGTAGTTATCCAATGAAATCCACCGCACGGCATTGGCTCTGACATGGCCCAACCATACAAATTCACACAATCTAGATTAATAATATGATTAGATGGGAGATTTTTATCATAATTTTTTAGATATTTATTATTAGCTATTGCATATTTTTTTATGACGCTAATTCCGCCTCGAATACCTTTTTCAATAAAATTAAACATATCAACGTCTGTTAAGAGATAAAGTTCTGTTTTACTTGTTTTTAGTAGAGCGTCCCATGACAGCCCGGGAGCAGAATAATACCAACAAGGATCTAGTCCATAATTGCTGTAGCTTACTCGACGAAAACTTTCAAAAACATCTGCTAGTAGTAATACATCTGTTTTCAAATATATATCATGATAATCACCAAATGTTTGACAACTAAATTTATTCCAAATATTTTGTGCATATTTATATTCGTCGTCTGACACATCTTCATTTTTGAGCTGCGAGTAAAATTTATCTTTGTCGGGCAGAGAAGTTTCATTAAATCTGCTCCAGTCGTTGAGATACTCATACGGAAAGATACCTTTTCTTGTCAGTAGATTAAATCTATCACCAAAGCAACTTCGCAGATTACTGAAACTTATACAACCTTTTACAAGCTCATCTAATGATGCTGCTATAAATTGCAGACTATCAATGAAACGTGATTTTCCGAGAGTAACTGACATATATTTTTCAAAATGATTTGGAATACATTTTATCTTATTATTTAGTTTTAGTTTAGATTTAATTTCTTCATTGCCAAAAGCTTCTATAATGATATGACTATCGTAGCCGCGAAAGTTATGTAAAACTACAGGAATAAACTTTGGTGCATGAAATTTTAAATTGCAATTATTATGAGCTGCCCCACGATACTGACCGGTCAGATGACAGTGATCGCGCACTTTATCTTGGACTCCGTTTGAGTCTACCAATAACTTCTCTCAAATATGACAATCAACTGCTTCATCAAATTCAAGTTGATTCTTAGATGTTATTTTCATTGGAGCTGTCTTAAATAATTTGTTCGAAATTTTATTAACATCATCTATAAGATTTTTTAGTAACCATACCGCCGGACTTTCAGATTCATCATCTTTACATCTATATAACTTAACCGGACATGAAAACTTTTCGTCGACGCAACAAACTACTTTATAAGCTACTCCGCAAGGAACATGTTGCTGTATTTTTCTTGTACTTGATTTATTAAGAATATTTTCAGCACCAGCCACTGGAACGAGTAAACACTCGAAATCCGCATAAATAACGAAAGGTATATTTAGCTTATGATCGTAAATTTTAAATTTTAAGACTTTTTCTTTTTCGCTTGGCATAGTTATTCTTTGAATGTTGACACAGTATTTAAGATGTTCCTGTAGTTTCTCATTCTTAGAAAAACCTTGCAGATATTTGTAACAGAAATATTTCTTCTTCTAATTTTTATTATACTGTCCGCCAACTAAACCGTTAAAGTTTTTTTATCCAAACGTAATGTCCTTTATAAAATAATAAATTTATTGTCTTTCGTGTAGCAGTCTCTGAAATATATATTGGGTAAACATTTTCTCGCTCATCTAGTCCGAAAACATTTACTGAAATATTGTTTTGTTTTTCAAACTTTGGTACCTGATTTTCTGCCACTGGAAAAGTTATTCCGTTAAAATCTAGTTCGTCTTTACATGGCAAATACTTTTCAATTCGGTCACTGTGGTCACTTTGAGGATGTCTCTCAGACAAAACTGACCAACGAAAACATTGATCGTCGTTGTTTTTGACATTTATACTGCATTTTTTGTTTTTAATTTTTTTTGGAAGATCAACGTAAGAACTACCTCGAAGTACGTTATATTTTGCTGTATGAATTAAAACTTCCTTTATCATTTCAAATTTCCAACCTGACCCAGATGAAGCAAATTCCTCCAATTTTTTTATTTATTTCTTGGTGTATTTCAGCGGCGACAGAGGCAATATTTGTTCCAGTTAATATTTTTCGTGATTTACCTGTTAGATATGGTTCTGAAATTTCGCTGTCGAAACTTGTGTTTTCAAAAATTATATCAAATATATCTTTTTCGATTACATGTAATTTTGATAAAATCGTATGATATTGTACTATTAGTTTGATACTTTTGTGAGCTGTAAGTTCTTGAGCTATAACTGGTTGCAAAAGATGATATAAATTTGAAGAGTTAAAATTTGCTAAAACATTTTGATTATCAAATTTGTAACTGTTGTCGTAACCGGAAAATGCACTAGCAATTTTTTCTGCTTTGATAATGCTCTTTTTAGCAATATCTCGCAATTTTGACATTATATATAGTAATTTTATATTTAATTAAAAATTACGTAAAAATCAATTAGAGATATAAAATCCCTATAGTATAATGACAGAAATTTTGAGATATATATGAGATTGACAGCGGAAGAGCAAGAAACTTACCATGTTCATCCAAAGTACAACTTATATGCCGGAAATGCACTTCGTTCGGTTATTTGTATAAAATCTAAAAAATCTGTTGGTGTTCCAACGCCAGCTGGTTATAAAATTTCAGTCAATGGTGAAACCGAAATGTTCAGAAAAGATTTTATTTATAGTTTGTTCTGCGAGGACATTCCAGAAGGACAACGAGTCTATAGAGTAAATGGCTCGATTAGCGATGACAATATTGAAAATTTATCATTACAAAATGAATTTAAACCTCACCCAGTATTTGATCTATACGAAGCAAATGATAAAGGAATTATTCAAAGAAGAAAAACAAAAAAAGTTATTGGAAATTTAGATAATACTGGCTATTTACATATAGTAGTTAGAGGAACTAAAACTGATCGAGTTCATTATAAATCCTATAGATTTGTGTATGAAATTTTCAACGGCGCTATTTTAAATAATTTAGTTATCGACCATATAAATAACATTAAAACAGATAATCGTATAGAAAATTTAGATTTAGTAACACCAAAAGAAAATAATAGAAGGGGAGCTGGTTCTGATGGATCTAATTTTAAAGATCCAAAATTAATTATTTCAATAAATTTAGAAACTAATGAAGAAATGAAATTTAAATCAATGACAATTGCCGCAAAATATCATAAAATTAATTCACGGCGAGTAAAAGATATGGCAGATGGCGTACATAAATCAACAACGTCAACGTCAACATTTTATAGATTTAGTTTCAGATATGATGATTAATTATATTTCGTAATTCTGTCTTAGTAAGACAGCTGTGGGCAAACATCAAAACAACATCGCGATCAAATTTTAATGTTATAAAAGCACTATCATTAAGTTTATTTTTTTCTGCTGCTGTTAGTAATATCCTATCATTTTCGCCCTGCATTACAATAACATTGACCAAATATGCACTATAACCCGACAGACATTTTCTAACTGCTTCGGCTAGTTCTCTATAATTTAATATATTAACTTTTTGATGATATTTTACTTCGGGAGATTTTGTTTCGCTGGCCATTATTATTATAAATTAGATAAAAATATATTATAATGGATTTAATGAAACGACTTGCTGGTATATACGCGGAAGATTATATCGCCACAAAATTACAAGTAATTTTGCCAATCACTGACAAATCTGCTGGTTATAGCGAAGATGATATTTTGTACAACAACAATGACGACGATGAAATTACTGACGTTGTAGATAAAAAAAATTATAGCAGGCCGACAACTGGACGATATAATGTTAAGTATCACATTGCTAAAAAAATAATAAAATTTAATTTTACAGTTACCGAGCAACAAATATTTTGGCAGCTTATCAAACCTTTTTTAATAGAAAAATAACTGGCCATCAAAGAAATATAAAATATGATTTTATTTTTGTTAAAATATTTTATTTAATGCCAGTTGATAATACAAGAAAATTATATTTAATTTCGTTATGTAAAACTATCAAATGTAAATCTGTACTTGTAAAGTACGAACAAATTTATAATAACATTATTGCACAAAATTGGGAAAATTCTAAGTTTGTATCGACTTAGTTGGTACCCAGCTATTAAATTTATCGCTATATCCTCTCCATTTAACTAAACTTTTGTTGCCGCGTTTTCGGATAACTTTTTCAATAACAAATATATCTTGGGAAGTTTTCTGAAGTTCCTGCTCGTAAAAACTACCAGTTATAGGTTCACCTAATAAATCCTTCAGCGCATATGTTACAGGTATTGTTAAAAGTACTTTATCAACAACAAATACTTCTTCGCTCCAGTTTGGAGTAAATCCTTTTTCAAATGTTTTTTTCGTCAGAGAAATTCTAACTTTATCACCAGCTTGAAATTTATGTCTGCGGTACATGTTTCCGTTCGCGAATATAGGATTTTTAATTGCGTCATCTGGCGACATTTTAGTGGTTCGATATTTCATGTTATTGTATTCGTCAACAATGTTCTGTAAATTATCAATATATTTATTTGTATTTTTAGCTGATAAATATTTATGAATTTTTTCGTTTAGCGTGCGATTAAATCGTTCGACGACAACGCTTTTACCTTCGTTTCCTGTAACATATTTTTTGATGTTATTTTAGAGCAAAAACTGCTCGAACTTTTTATTAAAAATTCTGCTCCGTGATCAGTCCAGATTCTATTTGGTTTTCTTTCTGTAGCTGTTATTATTTGTTTTAACGCATCAGTTATCGACGTTCCTGTCTTGTCTGAAACTGGCACATAAAAGCATATTTGCTAAAAACATCTATGACATTAAAAAGATATCTCTTATTATTGTTAAATTCAGCTAGATTTGACACATCAGCTAAATATATTGTCCAGATGTCATCAACGGCATTTGCGACAACTTTACGTCGCGTAAACTTTTTTTTTAGGTTTGTGTAATTCAGCTGCAAGATCATCATACAATTGTCCGAGACGAGGTTTTCCAAATCCTAATTTATATTTTGCTCCAATAAAACCCTGCACCAACTTTCTGTCAACCATTTCTCGTAGCTTGTGAAGCAGGCCGTTTGTAGGTTTCATATCACGAAGTTCGTCCAACATTACTTTATCGCAGTCTGATTTTGAGTTCTCGTGATCACGATAGCAGATATCATGGCGCATGGCTATTGCATCAACTTGATTGTAAGGCTCTTGTCCTGGCAGCGGATTATCGTTTTCATCAAGTTGTTTATCTAATGGATTATAAGGTCCAGTATATTTATGGCCTGGCAATGTCCAACCGCCTTTTGGTTTCGGCAATTTGCCAATCAATTTATGTATATCTATACCTGTTCCAATTATTTCTCTGTTGTTACATTGTTGACAGTATGTGACAATTTTATTTTGCTCGAGACATAAATCTCTGTCAGAATCGCACTTGCATATCATTATATATTTTCATATTTATAATAATAATTGTTTTCAATCGTCTACTAAAATAACGTCCCTGACAACGTCAGTACATCCAGCTCCGGACAATTTCCTCAAAAACATACTTTTTCTTTTTCCACAAATTGCGCAAAGACTTTTCAGCAGCATCCTGTTGTTCTTTGTTTTTTCTGTTGTTGTATTGATATTTTCTGTTTTATGTTTACATTTGAGACAATATGTTGACATTATATATTTGTAATTTAGATAAAATTAATTGCAGGCTTTACAAAAATTAATTGCAATCTCATCATTAGCGTGAGAAGGATGCTTGTCAAACTGTAAAATAAATTTTAAAAAATCTTGGGCAGAGTTCTTCAAACTCGCGGACATCTGTTTAATGAACATCACGCAATAATATCCACAAGCTGATTTTCCAATAGGTTGAAGTTGATTGGACGAGTAATTAATTATTTTATATCTGGACATATATTTTTTAATTGCGTCGCTCGGTGGAAGTCCAAATGAGTCAAAGTAATTGTTATTATAAACTGCTACCCAATGTGTGCCAGATCCGTCGTTGAAATCTTGTATATTTATCACGCAGGAACCACCAGCGGACGGCAATGGAATTGCCGCAAGTTCATCTTTGGAATAAACTCCGTGGAAATTTTTTATTTGTTTTAGCTTATCAAGTATATCAAAGTTACTTGGGGGGGGGGGGGCCGTGTTCCCGGTAATGTTAGCCCTTGTCCTATTCCCAGCAGATTCGGCAGTAGACTTCCCGCTAGTCCCGCTAAAAGTGGAGATATTGGAATAAATCCTCCTTTGGTTGTTCTTCGACGTCGCGGTGTCTTTTTATCGTTGTTGTTTTTCTTCGTCGTGGCATTATATTTATCAGTCACATAAAATTACAAGTAATTTTCCTAATTTTGTTACCATCGACATTCATACGAAACATTAAACTAAAAAATTAAAGGAAAATTTTCTTTATGCCACTGCCAACAATACCATAGCGAACGATTCCACTGCCCTCAACTGCTTTTTTCCTTGCGCCAGATACTGCTCCAGGCGTTGCTGCTAAATCTAATGTACCTAACACCGGCAAAAGTTTTGGTATTAACGTTCTGGCCATTACAGATAATGCCGGACCAAAGAAGCCGCCATGTTTTGCCATTGCAGTTACTTGTGTGGCGCTTAAATTTAAAACAAAAGGTTTCCTACGGTTATATTTATTTACTTGTTTTTTGGTTAACATTAATTTTGTTAAAATACCTGCTTGGGCGTTAGGGTTGATTTTTAATGATAGCTGCCTCTGCTTTGCAACAGCAGCTGCTAATTTTTTAACTTGACCATCAGTTAAATATATTTCTTATACAATATATTTTGTCATCTTATATTAAAGTTATAGATTAAACTTGCAAAATTGGGAAAATTACTTGTAATTTTCTGACTAATTTTTAAACTTGTACTATCATTTTGCCTCCAACAGAATCAATCGTAATAAATCTGTCGCTGATCACTAACGCGTACACGTACAACTGCGCTACTGGAACTGCTCCGAGTGTCCAAGTAATTTCAATATCAGCTGTCGAATCAACTGCTCGCTCGCTATGTTTACTAACATCAAAATAAAATATTGGATAAAGTGTACGAAACTCCTCTGTTGATATCTGAGATCCGTCTCCAACGTCCTGATATTTTTGCACTGCGTCGAGCAAGTACATGTAAGGTCGAGTAATATTTTTATTAGCGTTATCTGCAAAATTACATTCTATCGCTCGTTCTGGATATTGCTTTGAATTTAGTCTAGCATGTATTCGTCTAACATCGACATCATCAAATATTGCATTATTTTGTTGTTGGTCACCACGTCGCGCTTGTTGCTGAAATTCAACAAATAATTGCCTCCGCAGTTGTTCACTTGATGTTGTTCTGACTCGCCATGTGTAGTCGGTAGTATTTGGAACTGCTGTTTGATATATTTTATGTTGCTGAAAATAAATTTTGTTTGTGCGGTTTTCAAGCATATTATTTAATTCTGACGCTTTTATGATTGATGGTGTGATTCGGGGCATCCACAGCGCAAGTTTGTTTATGATAAACTGTACATCAGCTCCGCCTGACCTAAACAGGCAGTCGTTTTGTTCTGCTCGATCTAAAGTAAGTGTATGTTTAACTCCACGAAAAACTTTATTGTAATCGCGACAAAAGCCAAATACTGTATTAACGGCAGCATCATTGTAATTTGACGTGCTCCTTCCGCAAGTGCCTTTCTCTTAGCAAAACCATCATTGTAACGTGCATTTCTTACGCTAATTGTGTTATTGATTAAATCTAACATTACCACAGCGTTCGCAGCTGCACCTGGCGGTGTTATACCAAGATTATTACAAGCAGCAGTAAGCGAGACTCTTACAACGTCTACATTAGCGTCTGCAGCTGGTGCGGCTATACCTAGGGCGGCTGCATTAACAATAAGAAAAGTTCTTACAATTATAAGATCTGCAGCGGCATCAGCTCCGTGTAATAAAACACCTTTCGAGAAAAGTTCGGTCGATTCAGCTGCACCACGTCCAGTATCCTTAAACCACATCATATTAGTTGCAGTCGATCTGGAGTAATCGTCGAAAAACAAAATAATATTTAAGATTGTACTTGCAACTTGTAAGTGGCTTGAAATATCTTCGACAGTTTGATTGGCCAGCTGATATCTGGCACTTTTAAATAAACACCAGCCATCATTTATAAGAGCTACTTCTGTTCCAGCTGCAATTGCAACAGGTGGATTGGCCACTGTCATAATCTGACCGCGAACTGCCAATATCGCTTTGTGAGGTAATAAAAATACATCTTCGTCTCGAGTATTAAATGTTCTGACACCAGTTTTATTTGGTTCATTAGAATTTTTGTCAAGATACTCAACATACTCAAATTCTGTTACAGTGTCATCGATGTCATAAGTTTCTGCTAAATCGAGATAATTTTTAACAGACATTTTTTATTTATTAGATTATATAAAATTTTGTCACTGCGGCGCTGTTACTTTATATATTAACTTTTGTATAATCTGCTCGCCCTTTGGTGATAAAAGTTTTTTGTTGTTGTTATCATAGCACGTTGAGTTTCTTTTGTTGGAGCGATTTCTGATATAGCTTGTTTCATTGTTGGTTTCTGAGTAATTTTATCAGTTATTTTTCGTCCCACAGCAGTTCCAGCAGCAGATGCAGCTCCAGTTGCAAAAGCTTTTGACGCGTCAAGTGCAATTGGTGCAACTTTATGCGCGATTCCAGGAACATTTTCAATAATTTTAGTAAATATATTTCCCAAAAATCCACCAATTATTTTTCTTCGGTAAATTGTTTTTTGTTTCATTATATCTGAGGTTGCATAAAACAATAGCTTGCTATGTTAATCACGAAGTCGCAATAACTTTGTTATTGTGCACTTAAGTGTAAATAGTAAGTAACAACCTCGTTATTCAGATCCAGCTGTTGTCCAGATTGATCTGTCAACTGCACATTTATACTCGTTATTTGATTTTCAACATTTAGCTGATAATAAATAACTTGCCGCGGACTAATTTGTATAAGCGATCGCGGTGGAACATCTGGTGAGAAACTATATATCGTTTGTCCTTTACTGCCCTGAGCTGAGTAAGATCCAGTCGCAATGGAGCAATTTATTAATATTGTGTTTACGTCAGTTATATTTACTGGCAGATCACCGTCATGTTATGGTTTGTTCTGTGGTTGATCCATATTGCTTGTGAGTAAATCCAATCAGCGACGCTATGCTTGTTGCCGATGAAAAATCTATTATCAAATTATTTTTTAATGTTATTCTGGCGCGTAATGTGTTATAATTCGGTACCAGTTCAAAATTGTCTGAAACTCCTCCATTTTTCGCTATTAATTCGCGTATCGTCTTACTTAAATCAATTACGTTGTAGGCTCCTTGCGGAATTTTAAATGATTTCCACGTAGGTCTTGGAGTTTCAGTTAAAGTAAACGTAAATTCATCGTTTACTCTAGCTTTTACGTTAGCCATGGAATGCCAACACGTACATGAAATTAGTCCAATTTCGTACTGTTTTTCAGTATCAAGTTGTATTGGCGGAATATAATTTACTGAAAAATTTGCGCTATCTTCCGCGTTGGCTATCGCAGCCGTACTAGAGTCTAGTAACAATGTTGTTGACATTGTTATTTATTATATTTTTACAAAATTAACATTTACAAAATTAACATTTATAAAATTGTTATATTAAATCGGTGTGTAAAGTTTCGTATTCATCAGATGTTGACAAATTTTCTGATCTTAAATGATCAAATATGTCAAAAATTTCATTATCAATTTCAGTACCAATATTTCCAGCTTTCTTTGATGATATCAGCAGCATTAATCTGCCAATCATTTCGGCAGTTGATGTATATATTTTTACACCTGTTCCAGTTTTTTTACTCATAGATTTTTCAGCTCTCTCTAAGCGAGTTTATCAAAATGATCAAACAACATTTTAAAATCCCATCATTCTTTCTGAGGTTTCCAACCTCTAAATTTTTCTGCGGCATTTTTAAAAACACTAGCAATAACACCATTTCTAGCCTTTTCAGAAAGTTCTCTAATATCTTCTATTGCAGCTGTATCAATTTTAGCGTAAGTTTTTGCATCTTTTCTAATATAATCTAATTTTTTAATAAGATCATTATATTTATCTTCGCTCCATTTATCAATATTATCAACATCAGAAATATCATAATCTTTCATAAAATCCAAATATTCTGTTGCTACTATTTCTTGTATTACTACTTTTTTCATTCTTTCCCGATACTTTTCAGCTTCTTCGAGTGATCTCTTTAGATCTGCTTCTCTCATTAAACTACCTTCCGCTAACAGTTTTTCAGTATAATCTATTCTTTCCTCATCTAAATATTTTGCTTCAGTAGTTATACTACTATGGTTATCATTATGTTGTATGTCATTTTTTATATTAATAATAACTTGCTTATAAAGTCCAGCAATAATTGAGTGTCGATATAATTTAATACTTTCTTTGTATCTTTCATTATCTGGTACTACGACACGAGCATGTTCTTCATTTTCTTGTATTATTTCTGTTAGTTTTCTAATATTTTCATCAGCGTCGAAATCATCTTTATGAATATTATATAATCTAACATTTTTAAATCCATATTTCTCGTTAAAAGATTTATATTCATAATCTTTTATTTTATCATTCATCTTTTTTAGATCATCATTGAATCTTTCTCTTTCTATGCTAGCTTGCTCTTTTCTAAGAGATTCTCTTCGAGCTTCTTCTTCCTCATACCAACTCTTTTCTTTTGGTTCTTCAATTTTTTTTCTTCTATATCTTCTAACTTTCTCCTAATCGGCCCAACTGTTAAACTTGCTAATTTTCGTTCAAGTTCAAGTGGATTATTGATCAGACGATCTATTTCAGCTTGTCTAGCAACAGGATTGAGAATATGTGCTGAAAGTTCTTCAGCTAATCTTTTTTTTTCCTCGTCAGATCTACCAATAATTTTTGCGGCAGCTGCTTCTTGTTGCTCTTTAAAAATACCAACTAAACCTTTTTCCTGTAGTCGCTTAAGTTCTTCTTCTGACAGCGGCTTAGTTTCAGGTTGTTTTCCAGTAGTGCCTCAGTAACTGGCTTGAGAATTGTCGCTGCTGCTTCTGCGGCAACTATCTGTCCACGTCGTGCTTGCTGTACTCGCTGCTTAAATGCTGCTTGAGATTGAGCAAGTTTTTTTTAGATCTTCTATATGTTTTCTGTATTTTGCTCGTTTGTCCATAATTATTATATAAACTTACTGCAGATAATTTTCAATACAACAACGAAACATTTTAGTTGGATTATGTGTTAATTTATCAAACAAGAAAAAGTTATATTTATCCGCTGTCGCTTTATGATAAAGTTCGATAAATTTATCGTTTGTTACGTCGCCACATTGCTCGTTTGCAATATTTCTAACGTCAACATTGTCCAGTCCCGGAAATAATATAAAACAACCAGTATTTCGCCGAATAAATCTGTCAACATTATAAAAACCTTGGGCTAAATAAACAGAATTGCATTTTTTATTACGTGATAGTGAAAAATATGATTTTATTTTATTCATCTCTACATTATTTAGCGGAATATCGTCAAAAACTACTATCTTATGCTCGGACGAATCAAGTTGATTAACTGGAATAATTTCTTCTGGTTGTTTGATAATAAAAAATCTTCACCAGCATCAAGATCATCACGAAGTTTGTTATTATATTCGTTAAGTAGCTCGTACTTATCTTGCTGTGGATTAATTGTGTAAATATAAACGCGATCGTAGTTAAAATTATCGCCCAGCAGTAAATTCATAAGTAAATTTGTTTTTCCTGACCCAGTTCGTCCAACAATAAGATAATGACAATCTGGAAGTTCATTGTTATGTTTATGTTTCACCAACCGCTCTGTATCAAAATTTAATATCGACGATTTTGCCATTGTTGTTATACATTTTATGTTATATTAAACTGACTAATGTTAACAATTTTATGTATATTAAATAAATAATGAGCCATTATACAAAATTTGGAACAACATTAGGAGATTCATCGGCTACAATATCAAACGACAATATTGATTTATCTGGTTACCTGAAAATATCTGGCGACCCAATGACAGGAAACCTGTCTATGTCGAATCAACGAGTACTAGGTTTAGAAACAGATTATCCGCCAATAAATTTTAATAACACGCAGGCTGTTAGTTATAAACAACTAAAATCGTCGACGGTAATAAACTAGATAAATCTGGCGGAACTTTAAGCGGTAACTTACATATGTCAGGAAAAAAAATATAAATTTGGAGACTGGATATCCACCAGCAAACTGAAATTATACGCAAGCGGCGAGTTATACACAACTAAAATCCGTCGACGATAATAAGTTGTCACTGACAGGCGGAACTTTAAGCGGTAACTTAGATATGTCAGAAAAAAAAATAATAAATTTGGAGACCAGGTATCCACCAGCAAACTTAAATCAGACACAAGCGGTAAGTTATTCACAGTTGAGGTATGTGGATGATAAGAAACTTGATAAAATCGGCGGAACGGTTATAGGTAATATAAACATGTCGAGTAAAAAAAATTATAAATTTAGAGACTGCATATCCGCCAGAAAACTTAAATCAAACACAAGCTGTAAGTTATGCACAACTAAAACCTGTTGACGATAATAAACTTAACAAAACCGGTGACACAATGACATGTAACCTTGTAATGGGTAATAACTCAAAAATAACTGGACTACCAACAACCTCACCACAAGCAGATGCTGATGCTATTAGTTATGCTCAGTTAAAAGAAGAACTTACCCCATATTTTAAGAAATCTGGTGGACCAGTGACAGGCAACATAAACATGAGAGACAAAAAAATAACTACGACATATGTTCCATTTAACTATAATGATCTGACAAATAAAGCTTATGTTGATAGTCTGTCTAGTGGTATAAAACGAACTAAAAACAATGTTGGGTATATTCCAACACTTTATAAAGTAACTGACAGCCGAGCCGGGTTTGAGGTAAGCGCATTATCATATTATCCTGAAAGTTATCCTTATTACGCTTTCTCTGATAGACATGAGTGGACGACCAACGGAGAAGTTGAAAATTTTTGGATCAAAATTAAATGTCCTACTACAGTTGCTATTTGGCAATTTCATTTGCGAGGTCGATTAAACTCTAGTGTTGGCCGAATTTATAATTGGCAATTGGAAGGATCAAACAATGATATCGACTGGACAACATTATATAGTGCAGTAAATACGTATATTTCAACAGCACAATATTTTACAGTCCTGACAGAAAATATTGTTAACAAGTACTTATATTTTCGAGTTAATGTTTTTGCTGCTGAACATCCATTCCCAGGACTGACCGCATTTCAATTATATACACTTGAGGATCAAATTTAATCTAATGCTATAAAATAATGACAACACAATGGTTTACAGACCTTGCGACAGAATTTTATGATAATATTTTTAACCCCGCCAAAAAGGTTGGAGATGATTCACTAGCGGCACGTGCGATAAATACCAGAAAAAAATTATTCAATTCCAATGATAAATTCTCCATTGTCAGAGGAAGAAAAAAATGTTGTTCGTGTTATGTATATGCGGGGACCACAACTAAAAGAAGCAATAGAAAATTTTGAAGTGATAAGTAGATACTGTTATCCTGATGATTGTCTAGAAGAACTTAAACAAGTTGAAATTATATTTTAAAAAATATTGCTAGAGCTTGATCTTGGAAATTTGGATTTGATAATAAAATCGAACTTAATAAAACAACGAGCTTACGGTGAAAGAGAAGATATAAAAAAATTTGTAGAAGATAGTCATGATGGTCTCAACAGATTTATGGAATCTAAAATAATAAGAATAAAAAGAAACAAAAAGTTATACAATAGTTTTTTAAAACGAGAAATTTTTAAGTATCTCGGTATGTACTACCACGACAAAGAAACCCTAATTAAAATCGTCACTATGACACCAGACACTAAGTTAATTATTAAAACATACTCAAATGCAATTTTGCCAATGATACGTAAAAGACCAGAATTTGATCCGATTATTATTGACAGATCTATAAATATAATCAAAAATTTTGACGATCAAATTAGTGATCTTAATGATATTGAGCGAGAAAAGTTTTTTGATAAAGTCAGCCAAACAGATTTAGTAGCAAAGCCTGATTCTTATTTTGATATAGATGAAGAAGATGATATTCCATTTCCATCAATCCAGCGTTCTAGACAATTGTCATAACGAAATTATTATGATGAAATTGAGAAATTACTCACAAAACGATATGAAAAATTAATGTTAAAAATAGCTTCTGTTATTGGTCTGCTAACAATCGAACTAAAATCACTCAAAAAATTAATGCTAGCAAATTTTGTGGCCGCATATGCAATTATCAGGCAACATCTTGTTTTAAAAAATTTCACGTTAGATCAAATAAGCTTGGTATTAGGGTATATTGATAAAACCGAAAGCGATTATAATAATTTGGTGAATGAAGCAGATTTGTATGAGCGTAAAGTAGGAAATACTTTTGACTCATACACCTGGTTAAAGAAAAATGAGGTACTAACAGATGAACGATATAAGGATACTTCGTCAGATGTTTATGACATATACAGAATTTTTATAGCTGATCCTAAAAATGATATTTTCCGTGAGTTTCTTGATTCGATTGCTGGTACTAGAACTTTTAATATTGTGTAAAAAAAATTGTATAATGAAAAAACATATCATCGATTTCAATCATATTTCAGAAGAAATTCCAAAACAAGATGTTGACGCACTAATGCAATATTACAAATTTTATCATAAAAAACTTTGGTGTGTAAAAGAATGTTATAAATACTACCGTAGAATACTTCGAGTAATATTATATTTGCCATTGTTAATGACTAGCTCTGGTATAATCTCAAGTGGAGCATTATTAAATCCATTTTTGTTAATAATATCTGGTGTCGGTGTCTCTCTTTCAACACTTGTAAAAAATATTGAACCTAAACTTGAAACAAAAAAATTCTTGTAAAACAGCAAGTATCACTTACAAAAAATTACTTGATCAAATACGATCTTACTTGCGAAGTGTAAAATATGACATGGACGATTTAATACGGGAGTTTCGTATTATTGACAGTATGTTAACAGATATACTACCAATGAGAGTCAGCAGGTATGAAAAAGATTATCATGAAATATGGTTACAGCAGTAGATGTTTAGAAAAATCTAGAGGTCTCCAATTTTTTTGTAGAGGGGTGGGGTCTCCTCTCCAAGATCGAAAAAAAATTCTGGCCACTCCAATAAAATATTTTTAGTCTTATTTTGAACTGAAAATGACTCCTTAATAAAATTACAAAATAGAAAGTTTTATAGGAGAATTCTCGGTTTGGTTTAAGATCTGCCTATTTAACTACTACTTCTTATTGTATTAAGCAGTAATAAACCTACCCGGTAAAGGAAACACCGAGTCTACGCAGTTATCCATACGGGCTATCATTTTATCATCGCATCTCAAGGATATTTCTTCGAAATCTGCATTAATAAACTCTATGACATCAGCTATTTCTTGCAAATGTGGTGTTCGCTGTGTCTTTTTTGTAACAAACCACTATTGCAATAAACTGACATGGCAAACAAATAACATTGGATGCTAATAATGCAGATGTCCATTATGAGTGTGGTTTTGATTATACCACAGTGTGAACCACTATGGTAATAATACAGATGGTTATTTCAGTAACGTTTTGTGATTGTATTCCAGTGGGAACCACTATTATAATAGTGGATTACTGCCGCTAAGGTGAACGTCATGTCGGTTCAGCACATTGCTTTTGTTTGGAAGGAGGAGCAGTGTATAGTAATCAACGGATAACATTAATTGCGGCTTATAAACGAAATCAACGAAGTGACGAAACTAAAATCTAAAACGAGGCCAATAAAATAATTTACGACATCAAACACACCAAATGCGCTAATGTGGAAAATAATCAGGTGAAAATAAATTTGGTGTTGTTTGTTTTGCCTGATAACATTCATAGACATGATGTTGTGGCAGAATATGTTTGGATGTGTTTCATAAACGCATATATTGATAAAAGCTAATAAATCAAAGTAAATTTAAATGATTAGACAACACTCTGCTGTTGTCAGTTCGGTAATACAATACAAGCAAGAAGGACGGCACAATTCCAGTAGATAGTTGGTGATGTAACCGATAAAGGTTAATTTGTTTAATATGCATCCATTCTTAGTTGTGAATGTAATATTTTCGCGCCATTTTTTAATCTGACACATTGCAATCATAGCAAACGTGTTATGCCGTTATGGTTATATAATACAAAGAATTCTTGACTAACTTGACACGTGTGATATTACTATACTTTGATCTATGAAATAAGCACATTTGATAGGTAAGGCAATTGTCCAATATTCAGCAGTTTCTCAACTACTATACTGGACCTAAGCATGTTAGTAGACAGGCAAAACAAATGTCACAAAAACGACATACCGATACAATTAGATCGTACAAAGAATTACTGTTATGTATATTTAATTTAATTGTTTTGTTTGTTAGATTTAAATTTTTTTTAATTCCATTACATGCTATTGTAATGTAACATTGTTTACTGGATTTGACACTGTCCAGAATTGATTGTTTTTATTTTTTATAAACAACTAATAATAGAAACATTGTATCTAGTTGTTGACCTTGTTCCAAAATCAGTGACAGTTTTGGTAAACAACTTTTCTTATTTATTTTTTTCTTTCTCAGAGTAAGAATTATTAAGTTGAATCGAGGTCATACCTGGACTACGTGACAAGTAGCATATATAAATTGGTACAAACTTCTATTTTTTCCAGAAGAACGAACTTTTGACCCTTATCCGGGAATCTGTTTTGCGTCTTAATTAGTGTATAATTGTTGTTTTGATAAAGGTTTTTTTTTTCAGTGGGGCTTAAAACTCTTGACACGTTAATTAGTATTATGTTGTGACCAGTTTGGGTTGAATTTTTATTTTCTTCAAATTAGTGAATTCAAGTGATTATTTTCCCTGAAAATACAAAAGTGCTGAAACAAAATTCTTGGATAAAGACATTTATTGGAATTTATACTGAATTCAAAACCGGAATAATATTTTCTGTGATTCAACAAGAGACTGTTGACACAGGAGCACTTCACTGACCACAACAGACGTCATTGCCTTCAATTTCGGATTTCATCGAGACTCGAACTCAGTTTCATTCAAGATTTTTTATTACTAGGACTTCTATTTTTAATTCTTGGATTAATTTTGGATTTTATTCGTAAAACAGTAAGTTCTTTTTTTTTCTTAATTTTTCACTTTGTATTCTAGGGAAATAAATTGTTTGTTAAATTTTACAAAGCTTGTTATCTTCACTCTATTCTGTTACTTATTTTAAGAGCATAGACTCTTATCGTTACAGACAGGATTTTTTTTGCAGACAAGACGGTCACCATGGCTTTCGTGTTGAGCCCTTCCCAGAGCTTCGATATTTTGTGAGCGGGTGATATAGATTTTTTATTGAAATAAAAAAAAAACGTAAAACAAAACAGTACATTGAGGTCTGTCTACCGTGTTGAACGACATGAAGACTGACGAACACGTGGATGCCAAAATGTTCAATATATGGAGCCTTCCACAAGGCAGGCTCGACAGAAATGAAGCTTAAATGATTTATTTCTTGGTGTAAATTGGGTGATTAGCTTAAAATTTAAATGTAGTAATGATGATTATAATCTCGAAATATTAATGTAGGATTGCAATCTGTTCCCTGTAGGTGTTTTGAAGAAACACGAAGAAGCATGTTTCATTGCTATTAAACTACTGAAATTCGGGTTCACCTCGACAAGAAAAGACTTCAATGATTTTAATTACTAAATGCAGCGTCTCACAACAGAAATAGACCATTTTCGTTATTACATGGAAACTATAACATGGCATCGCACATTACACAACAAACTGGTGTGGTTCTTTTTTGGTTGTTTTAAAGTATCTCATAATTTATTCAAGAAATGTTATTTCACACAAACGAAAGCAATTTGAATCAAGTGCCATGTATTAGAATGTATTTAAGGGTTAAGAGACAACAGAGAAGAAATGGAAACTTAAGATGGTAGGTTGAAAATCAAGTACTTTCTTTGTATTCAGCTTCCCTATGCGCCATCAGTAATAAAATTTAATTCAGGTCACAATCAATAACATGCTGAGGAACCACCAAGAATGTGTCCCATATCAATCTTCCGAATTTAATACAACGTTTGTACTTATCTACTCTCTTGTGTCTAGTCACATGAACGACTGACGTCAGTTTGCAGTACACCTTTTCTCATTTTTTACTGTAAAATATTTGGTTATGCCTGAAAATATGTTCATTTGGGAGGGGCAATATTACTCAGAAATAAAATTTTACTTCATGTGATCATGTTGTCTGTGTTTGAAGTGGATAGATTTGTCAATATCGTTCACAAATATGAAAACGTCTAATCATCAAAAAGGATAAAAGTCCTCCTTAAATAAATTGATCAATGATGGATGTACCTATGCTGAGGTAATTTATGACAGTGTATGGTTGGAATCTGAATGCATGGGGAGGTCGAGATGGGGAGGTCGAGAGTTGGTCTTTCGGCCATGTCCATCCAGATCAAATCTAAAGAAAGAAAAATCTTATAATGGATCCATATTGACAAGGTGGCTTATAACGACTTGTGGAGTTTGAAGCTTTATATAATCACAAAAATGTAAGACCACGGAAAGTCATCGATTAAGATACATCGTCTACAACAGACTTTTACATTTGGAGTCTATTTATAGAAGAAAAATGGCACACAAATTAAACACAATAGTAAAAACATTAATCAAAAAGAGCCAAGCTTTATGATAAATTGGATTTAAAATTTGTTCCGGTTGGACACAAATTTACTTTTGGCGCTCGTTTGATACGTATATTTAATTTTTAATGAAAATTATGCGTTCGCCTTTCATGATGTCAGAAAAAGTAGTGTACAATTTATGGATGCCGGCTTTCTAAATGTATATCAAAAAATGGAATCATCTTATTTAACCAGAATATATAACCTTTTAAAATGACATATTTAAATAAATAATGAAGAATATATCAGCTGTATCCATATTTGATTAGAAGGATATTCAAAATTCAACCAACAAGGTATTGAAAATTCAACACTTAAACGCATGTTATACTCTATGTAAATTTAATTCTTAAATTTGTGTTTGAAAACAGTTAATAGACATTCTGCAGGCTTTATAACCTTAATAGTTATATCTCACACTCAGGAATCGTTCTATGGCAACGATGGTAAACATGTAAATATCTTCCAGCATTTCCAGACGTAATTCAGTTGTAAGATTGTACAACGAATTCCTATGCAGAAAAAAATAATTCACCTCAATCGAGCTTTTAGAAACAAAACTGTCTTGTATCTGACTGCGTATAACTGCGTCAAAAATCACTTTTGACAATGGTCGTTAGGTAACCCTTCGACAATAGCTTTGTTAATTACTTGGTGTTGTTGCCTTTTTCTTAAATATGTATTCATTTTCAACGGCAAAAGAAATCTATGTTGTCTATATTGTGCTTATTGTTTTAATTCTCCCACTGCAAATTAGCCAGCAAGATTAGTGTTGATATGAAATGGTAGAATATTCATTACAACCAGACCACAGCAAGTGTGGAATGGAATAATATTAACTACCTCATTTGTTTCTTGATTTGAAATTGACAGAAGATAGCTACCCTATGGGGTTTTTGTAATGTTTGGAATCTAATGCCTCCAAAACCAAACTTATAATATATTCCGCAAAATTAACCAGACCAATAGTGTCTGTCTTGTTCTAACTTATCATAGGATGGTTGGTTAATTTGAATGACTATTGGTGTGCTATTTCTACATTATGATAGCGTTTCTATTAAATTTAATGTCCAGATTCGTAATTTTTCTGCTTATGATAGCTTGTTGTGTTAATTTGAATGAACAAATTAAACGATTTTCCATAGCAAATGATCTCAAAGTTTCGGAGTTCGTTTAAAAGAAAACAACAGACTAAGCACTACCCCAAGTTATGGTGCTCGTACCTGAATAAAAAGTCATAGTCCCATCAAATTGAAATAAATATACCAACCGCGTGTGTTCTATTATACTGCATATTTTATGGGTGAAGACAACAAATTACATTAATAATTAAGCAACCAAGTATTTATTCTCTGATTCAAACTAAGTTTTAATAAACGAATTAACCCCACTTGTCCTATTTACACTGTAGCCGTTCCCCATGGAGGACGGAAACGCATTACATTAACAATTCTGCCATAAATGCTTGCATCGAAATGAAGTTTCAAAACAATTCAAGGCTATGCAGACACATGGCAAATAATGTTTGTAACTGGTGTATTTATGAGAAATACATCCTTTCTAAATCTACCGACATAATGAAAGAAAGACGCTTTTTTCAATCTAGGATGATTAATTATTAAAAATATGTATTCAATACGGATTTCCCTTTGATGCTTTTCAAGGTATTAATACACTAATTGAGTTCTTCATATATTTCGTTATTTGTTCTATTATTTGTTTATGGAATATATATCATTAGCTCAGATGCACCAAGAATATCTAGCTTAATTTAGTCACTAGCTTGGACACACCATTAGAAAGAGCGGCACATGTACAGTTGCATTTTGTACAAATGGTTGCATTTGAATAAAATGACTGGAAATTTTGGTGCATGTGACCAGACCGATCCACACCAATTTGCTTGTCGACCTATGCAAAGACTAAGATGCTGGATTCAATAAACATCTCAGTTTCTGTTTAGACTTTAATGCTGCATTCTATTGAATATAACTTACGTTCTAGACACTAAGAGAAATATATCAATGATTTTCTAATGGGCAACACTGTGAATCAATAACAGCTCAGTGGACCAATTAGCACAGTGATGATTTAGTGGCATTGTTTTTTCTTTACCAGGTAGTAGCAATAAAGCATGACTGTCGAGTTTGGTTGCATTTACTAAAGTGTAATTTGCTCCAGGATTCAACTGATCATTTATAAATGCGGACTTTTGTCGAGGGCAATATTATACCATAGAAATGCGGACTCTTGTGGTGGAGGGCCATGTTGTACCATAGGGTACCAATAGGATGTCAGAACACAAAGACAGTTTCCATACTCATCAAATAATGAAACTTTTTCAGACGTTTTTGATATAGTTATCGTATATTTTACAAATGACTCATGACGTCATCTGCAAATACCAATTGTATTTGAACTTCGTTTTATTTGTGCATATTTAAGTTTTAAAACATAATGGAATATCGCCATTCTTTATGAAAGTCTTCATCCAAGTGTATTATTTTTGTAATTTGCTTTATTATTTTTATTTCTTTTGTGAGTGTTTTGTTTTGTTTGTTATTTTGTTTTGGAAATTAGATGATGCAAATTAAGTTTAAAATGGTACTTGTAATCTCTCAGTAAATGGGTCCGAAGAAATGTGTCACTAGAGTGCAACAAAAGGGTTTTGAGATCATTGAGCCGTTATCTTGAAATATTTATTTAAAAAACCAAAAAAAAAAACAAAACATCTTTATTAGTGGAATTAGTATTGTCATTTACACTTGAGAATGAACAATAGTGGGATACATGTATTTCTGTGGTGATTTCTAATTGTCAATGTATATTTTTACTAATGTGAACGGTACCGTTTAAAATTCTCTCTGAGCAAAGTGTTGAGTATATTCCTTAAGGGGATCATAATTTTGTTTTGTAACACCCAAGTAATTACGTTTATCAAACTCATCAAGAATTTTTTTCTGACTCCCATGAGCTTACTTTGTGATGAAAGATGATCCCGTTTTGAACTTCCTGGTGACATATGGTAGTATAGTGACATTGGAAGTTTTAGATTTGTGAGATGCATACACTTTTTATACATCCATGAATATTTGAAGGAACGTTTTGGTTTATTTCATAAAAAAAATGGAAGAAGTCTATGTATACAACACATACACTTCACGAACAAGTCGTTCATATTTAACACGTAAAGCCAGAGTGACATTTACACTAAACAGAAGGTTGCTTGATTTTTTTTCTTTAAGGAATTTAAATAATGTGGCTGGTTACACTTTTAAAGACAGTAGAGAAGTCCATATATATATATATATATATATATATATATATATATATATATATATATATATATATATATATATATATATATATATATATATATATATATATATATATATATATATATATATATATATATATATATATATGTGTGTGTGTGTGTGTGTGTGTGTGTGTGTGTGTGTGTGTGTTATATGTGTGTGTTTCCAACAACAATTAAATAAAAACAAGCAATTAAATAAAAACACGTGC
This sequence comes from Megalonaias nervosa, assembly GCA_016617855.1. NCBI lineage: Eukaryota > Metazoa > Mollusca > Bivalvia > Unionida > Unionidae > Megalonaias > Megalonaias nervosa. The sequence continues at coordinate 446 of JAECUM010020740.1, read as the reverse complement.
TACATCGAGAAAATTTGTTCGGTACGTAAGGCGGATTTGTAGTTGATCCACGTTGTTGCCAGTCCATTGTGTGTAGTTGCTCTGAATCAAATGAAACATCCTGCCATTATTTCTTTGAGCGTAAACATTGCAGTAATCCTAAAATACTCCAATTTCACGTTCCTATTGACCTAATTGCTTGGACACGGTTCTCTTAATGCCACTTTAATTTTGACGTTTGAAGGAGATCCAGACGTGCTAACCGCCTTTGAGCCTGTAGATCTTGCATTAGAGTTCTAGAAAGATCGGTGTAATTGTCTTGAGTCTTGAGCACTGTTGTTATTATTATTTTTTGCATGGGATTTCCTTTGTACTCCTTCCCAGATCATAGTATGACTAACCAATATACACGTGTGTGTAAGTATGCATGTGTGTGTGTGTGTATATATATATATATATATATATAT